>OX451739.1:256550279-256600279 GCA_948472305.1 Vicia faba
AACCCTAATTTGCATTTTTGGGTTTCTTGATGAACAAGTTTCATAATTTGACATGTCTTGATGAAAAATGACCCTTGGCACTTGATTTTGACCAAAAAGTCAAAGTTTGACTTTTCAGTATACAGTCAAATTTGATCAGTTGACTGAAAAATTCATCTGTCAATCCTATGCATTTGAGATCTTTTGAACTTATTGAATGGGTCAAGATAATGTCATTGAGTCCTTGAGTCCATGGTTGATCTTGATTTGCCATTGGTTAGGTCAAACAGTAAAAAAAATGCCTTTGTACAGTCAAAACCCTAAAAATGACCATTTTGCCCTTTTGGTGATCTGATCAAATTTCTTGTAGAATTGTGATCCAAACTTGATCAAATGGTTCATATGAGTTCATAATGTTGATGTAAATCAAATTTCATGAGGTTTGACTGTCAATTGGCCACAGTTGACTTTTCCCCAACACGACTGATTTCTAGGTCAACTGTTCAATTGACTGGGCAAAAATTTGGATCAAGGCTTGAAACTTGGTATGGACAAACTTGTGAGTCCATTATGAAGTATGAAAGTCACTTTGGGCATTGTAGGTCAAAACATCACTGTGCAAACTCAAACCCTAATTTAGGTCAACAATGCAAGGAGGTGTCTTGAGCAGAGCAAACCCTAGCTTGATCTTGAATTCCAAGAGTCTTGTGATGAGAAATGTTGATGAAATGAGAGGGAAAATTTTGGGGTACAACAGTTGCCCCTGTTCAATCTTCTTGTACCTGAAGAGTTAGATTGGCAAGTTTGCCTTTCGCGACTCGAAGGTAAAAGAGGATTGGACACTAGAATGCCTGTAAATTTGCACTCGTCAAAATACAGCCGAGGAAATAGGCTTAAAGATGCCATTTGGAGATGGTAGAATCTTGCGTGAGATGGGCTTAAAGATGCCATCCGAGAATGTATGTTGAACTGTAATGTTGTAGGTCAGAAGAATGAGCATCAATATGGTATCTGTGTCTGGAATGCATTTGAACTGTATTTGGAGACTGAGTCTGTATGAGCAAAGGAATGTCGTCTGTGTATGGGGCGCATCCGAGCTGTAACTGTATTTGAACTTTGAATGAATATAAGAATGACCGCCGTGTCTGGAGTGTATTTGTATTATATCTGAATTCTAAATGAGCGACATAGAAATATCTGTGTATGGAGCATCTCTGGGATGGGGATAAATTCTGAATGAGTGGCATAATGGAAACCGTGTCTGGAGCGTCTCTGGACTGTATCTGAAATTGAGATCTGTATGAGTAGCAGAATGACTTATGTGTCTGGAGTGTATCTGGAACTGTAATTGGGATCTGAATAAGTGACATGATGACTTCCGTGGCGACTGCACTGGGAAGAATCAAACTGCTGGTGTAAAGGCCAGAATGGCATCCGTGTCTGGAGCGTATCTGAACTTGTGGTTGATAGTTGAATCTGAATGAGAGATAGAATGGCTGCCGTGTTTGGAGCGTATCTAGTCTGTATCAGATTGCTAAAGTCTGAATGAGTAGTAGAATGACCGCCGTGTCTGGGGCATATCTGTACTGTATTTTGACTTGAAATTGTCAATGAGTAATAGAATGACCGCCGTGTCTGGGGTGTATCCATATTGTATCTGAATAATTGTTATCAACAACCTTTTATTCTTATCCTGAAAAGGGTAAAATGTTAGCTAAAACACAAAGTTATGTTGCATGATATGTATGATGCAATGAATTGCGTTTCATCAATGTTTATGATATATGAATGTAATGGATGCGCATGTAAACTGAGTAGCTGTCTCGCTGAGGAAAATAAATCCTCGATAACTGGAGATAAAGAAATCTTTGACTACTGTCGGGGAAAGAAAATCCTTGACCGATGCTGGGGATTCCAAAAATCTTTGAATATTGAAGATGAGAAATCCTTGCTGACTGCTTGGGGATTAAAGATCTCTGATTGTTGAGAAGGAGAAATCCTTAGACCACTGCTGGAGATTGAAAATCCTCGACGATTTGTGGGGAGTTAAAACCTAGGAGGCTTCTGCTTGGGGAAATGATTTTCAGGGTTTTCGGATTCCACTGGGGATCTTGAAGCTTAACTCTGATGGGAATTATACTCTAAACTTTAGTTTTGTTGAGGATCTGAATGATGTATCGTAGGGGATTTCTTCTGAAATGTCACAAAGATATATTCCTACACCTTCAACCTATCAGTAATTATCCTTTTTCAATTTCGTTTTATTTGTAGGCAGTGATTATATTCAAATGCATATGCCCATTTAACGAAACATTGGACGTTTTCAAATAAAACATAAGTGTAAAAAGAAAAGAAAGGCAAGAAATTTCTGTGCTTTGACATATATTTGTATTAACTTTTGTGAGTATCTTTGTACAAAGGAGACATACATCCTAGTAAGTGAATGTTGTCGTAAAAATTGAAAATTTTTATACAAAAGAAAGATGGCTATCTGTAATAATTCCATGGGATTCCCATTCTGCTATAGCCTTTATAACTCTGAATATCTTGTCCATTCGCTGCTTCGTCCGCCGATGACTGGATTGATCAGAAGCTTGGAGCTTGTTGGTGAAGGGATTGTTCTTAAAGTGATCCGACGAGACATAGCCATACGCTTTAATTCCCTAACTTTTTTCCTGGACCGCCCTTTCGGATTTTCGATCCACCGGGAAACCCTTTTTTGCCCAAGTTGCCCTTTCGGGTTTTCAACTTGCCGGGTGTACATATTTTTTTTGTTTTATCCCTAATTTTTGCCTGAACCGCCCTTTCGGGTTTTCGATTCACCAGGATGCCCATTTTTGCCCAAGTCGTCCTTTTGGGTTTTCAACTTGTCAGGTTGTTTTATGCGTAGTATCTTTTGACTATGTCTGCGTTCGCAGGGTGCAGCAAGTCATCACCGTCCATGGTGGTCAGAATCATTGCCCCACTAGAAAAGATGCTCTTGATCACAAATGGTCCTTCGTAAGTAGGAGTCCACTTGCCCCTGGGATCACTTTGCGGTAAGATGATCCGCTTGATTACAAGATCTCCGACTTGATATACTTGACGTCTGACTTTCTTGTTGAAAGCCTTGATCATCCGTTTTTGATACGTCTGACCATGACAAACAGCAGTAAGTCGCTTCTCGTCGATCATATTAAGTTGGTCAAGCCGGGTCTGAATCCAATCGTCTTCACTCAAACCGGCATCCTTCATAATCCTCAGGGAAGGAATCTGAACTTCCATAGGCAAAACAACTTCCATGCCATACACCAAAGAAAATGAGGTTGCCCCTGTTGAAGTACGTGCCGTGGCACGATATCCATGCAGAGAAAATAGTAACATCTCATGCCTGTCCTTGTAGGTGACTGTCATTTTTTGGATGATCTTCTTGATATTTTTGTTTGCGGCTTCAACAGCACCGTTCATCTTCGGCCGATAGGGAGATGAATTGTGATGATAAATCTTGAATTGTTCGCATAGAGCGGTGATCATGGTGTTGTTCAAATTTGTACCGTTGTCTGTGATGATCCTGTCGGGGATACCATACCGGCATATGAAATTCTGTTTAATGAAGCGAGCAACCACATTCTTTGTAACCGAGGCATAAGAAGCTGCCTCAACCCACTTGGTGAAATAATCAATAGAGACCAAGATGAAGCGATGTCCATTGGATTCCGTAGGCTTGATCTCTCCAATCATGTCAATGCCCCACATTGCGAATGGCCAAGGAGCTGTCTGAATGTTGAGAGGAACAGGAGGAATATGTACCTTGTCGGGATAGACTTGGCATTTGTGGCAAGTACGGGAATATTGATGACAATCAGCTTCCATGGTAGACCAATAGTAGCCTGCCCTTATAATCTTCTTAGCCATCGTATGTCCGCTCAAATGGGTACCAAATGTGCCACTGTGTATCTCAGTCATGATCAACTCTGCTTCAGCTTTGTCCACACAACGAAGTAGAACACAATCATGGTTGCGCTTATAAAGGATGCCATTGCTTAGGAAGAACTTGGCAGTAAATCTCCTTAAGAACTTTTTGTCATTGACGGAAGCTCCTTCAGGATATTCTCTAGTCTGGAGATACCTTTTGATTTCATGAAACCAGGGTTGTTCCACTACTTCTTCGGTATTAATCTCATGACAGTGTGCAGGTTCGTCCATTCGCTCGATGGTAATTTGGGGAGCCTCGTTATCCCAGTTGAGTTTAAACATGGAAGACATTGTAGCCAGAGCATCTGTTAGCTGATTTTCTTCTCGCGGGAAATGCTCGAAGGTGATCTTCTCGAAATGAGGCAATAATGTTAAGACATGTTCTTTGTATGGGATAAGATTAGGATTCTTGGTGTCCCACTCCCCTTTGAATTGACTGATAACTAAAGCCGAGTGCCCAAATACGACCAAAGATTTGATTCCCAAGTCTATAGCAGCCTTGAGACCAAAGATGCAAGCTTTATATTCGGTCATGTTGTTGGTACAGCTGAAGCAAAGTCGGGCAGTGAAGGGTGTATGGCGACCTTCCGGAGAAATAAGTACCGCACCGATGCTGTTGCCAAGTGCATTTGAAGCACCATAAAAGTACAGGGTCCATCGGGATCCTTGTTCAGGTCCGTCATACGGTCTGCTAACTTCGATGTTGTCCAATGTCATGATGTCTTCGTCAGGGAAGTCAAATCTCATAGATTGGTAATCTTCGACGGCTTGATGAGCTAGATGGTCCGCTAGTACACTCCCTTTTATAGCTTTTTGGGTAGTATACTGGATATCATACTCTGTCAGGATCATTTGCCATCTAGCGATTCTTCCAGATAAAGCAGGCTTCTCGAAGATGTACTTAATCGGATCCATTTTAGAAATCAACAAAGTGGTATGAGTCAACATATACTGTCTTAGCCGGCGAGCAGCCCATACCAAAGCGCAACAAGTTTTCTCGAGTAGTGAGTAGCGAGTCTCACAGTAGGTAAACTTTTTGCTAAGGTAACAAATGGCATGCTCTTTTTGGCCAGACTCGTCATGTTGGCCTAGCACGCACCTCATTGAGTTATCCAAAACAGTCAGATACATGATTAGTGGCCTTCCTTCGACGGATGGCATCAGAATAGGAGGTTCTAGCAAATACTCCTTGATCTTATCAAAAGCAACTTGACAATCATTATACCATTCAACTACCTGATCTTTCTTCAACAGCTTGAAGATTGGCTCACAGGTAGATGTCAGGTGAGAGATGAACCTCGCAATATAGTTTAAGCGTCCCAAGAATCCTCTAACCTCCTTTTCAGTACGGGGGCAGGCATTTCTTGTATAGCCTTTACTTTAGCTGGATCAATCTCAATGCCTTTGTTGCTGACAATAAATCCCAAAAGTTTACCAGACCTAACCCCAAAAGTGCACTTGCTTGGGTTTAGTCTGAGCTTATACTCCTTCAACCTGGCAAACAGCTTTTGCAGATGATCAAGGTGTTCTTCTTCTGTCTGTGATCGAGCTATCATGTCGTCTACGTAAACTTCGATCTCATGATGTATCATATCATGAAACAAAGCTACCATGGCGTGTTTATAGGTTGCCCCGACATTCTTCAGTCCGAATGGCATCACTTTGTAGCAGAAGGTACCCCATTGCATGACAAAAGTAGTTTTCTCCATGTCCTCGGGGGCCATTTTGATCTGGTTGTATCCCGAGAATCCGTCCATGAAGGAAAAAACCTTGTGTTAAGCTGTGTTGTCAACCAAGATATCGATATGTGGCAGTGGAAAATCGTCTTTAGGGCTAGCCTTGTTTAAATCCCGATAGTCCACACACATTCTGACTTTGCCGTCCTTCTTAGGTACGGGCACAGTGTTAGCAACCCATTGTGGATAGGAAGTAACAGCCAGAAAGCCAACGTTGAATTGCTTCATAACCTCAGCTTTATTCTTCTCAGACATGTCAGGTCTCATCCGACGGACCTTTTGCTTGATCGGTGGACAGTCTTCTCTTGTATGGAGACGGTGAACCACGATATCTGTGTCCAACCCTGGCATGTCTTCATAAGACCAGACGAAGATTTCAACATATTCATTCAACAACTGCACTAAGCGCTCCTTGACACTTGGTTCCAGGTTGGCACCCACTTTTACTTCTTTCCTGTCTTCCTCTGTCCTCAAGTTGATGCTTTCTAGCAACTCTTCGTGAGGCAAAATGGCCCTCTCTTCTTGTTGTAGAAGTCTGGCTAATTCTCCCGGCACTTCATAGTCTTTGTCAACTTCGTACTCAGCATGATTGACCAAATCTTCAGGGTTATCGAAGGCTAAAGCAGAATAGTCACCCATGGAATCCAGAGCGGATGGGTACCTGCATTTTTGAGTGTGGGTGTGTGTAAGGGATAACCATCCTTAAACAAACAAAAATTCAAAAGGAAAGAAAATGAACACAACAGTTTATAGATGAAAAACGTCCAATGATTCATTAAAACATGGCATATGATAATGAAGAAGATCAAGCCCTTACAAATGGACCTACATGCCCCGGGCAAGGCATGAGGTGAAAATAGTGTGCGAATTGTTTTTAATTATTACAGACCATAAATGGGAAATTGTTCAAAGATAAAATTACTGGTTGATAAAGGTGATGGGAACAAAATCCTTTGCTTCCCAATTGCTCAAACCCCCTTCGAAGGTCGGAAAGATACAATCTTCAAAGTGGCTCTCTTCATCTTCATCTTCTACAGCATTGATTCCATGGTGTGAGATCTTGACGGGTGGTCTTCCAACCTTGGAGCGACACATAGCCTTTTTTCCTGCAGCCGTAAACCCTAACCCAAACTTATCTGTCTTATGGGGAAAATCAGGCAATTGTCCCCACACTGTGCTCTTCCCCTCTTTAATTACAGCCTTTGCGTCCTTGAGAAATGCCATTCTAGATACATGCTTGGGAACGATAGGCACCTCAACCACTGTCTTCATAACTGCTACCTCAGGAGAAAATTCCTCAAAATGTTGGAAAGGCGTTTCGATGAACTCGCCATCCAACTCCACATAGCGGAAGGAATTGAGATGACTTATCATGTACTCTTCCTCGCCGTGCACTGTTATAATCTTACCCTTAACAGGATATTTCAGCATTTGGTGCAAAGAGTAGGTAACTGCCCCGACATAATGGATCCACAGTCTTCCTAATAAACACGAATATGACGGACGGATGTCCATCACATAGAAGGTGGAGTTGAAAACTTCTGTGCCTACTTTGATAGGAATATCAACCTCTCCATGAACCATTCTTTTGGAACCGTCAAAAGCCCTAACAACGATGTTACTAGGTTTGAGGGTCAGTCATTCGCAATCCAAATGGTCTAAGGCTTTCTTCGGCAGCACATTCAAGGAAGAACCAGTATCAACTAAGACATGGGCGAGGGTGGTTCCCCTGCATTCAACTGATACATGTAACGCGTTGTTGTGTTTCCTTCCTTTGGGAGTCAAGTCAGCATCGGAAAAGCCAAGGCCATTATCAGCAGTAAGACTGGCCACACATTCCTGAAACTGGTCATCCGAAGTCTCTTGGGGTACATGTGCCTCCTCCAAGAATTTGATTAGGGCCTTAGCATGGGCCTCAGAACAGAGTAGAAGAGCCAACATTGAAATTTTAGAAGGGGTCTGCCCTAACTGTTCCACAACGTCGTAGTCACTTTTTCTGATTATTTTCAAGATTTCATCCATTTCTTTCTGAGTGGTTTCGGGGATAACCACAGCATGAGCCTTCGTCCTGACAGGCACTTCTAGTATCCCATTACCCTTATTGGTAGTATCAGCAGATGGTCTTACTTCAGGAGTATCCAATTCTTCAATCATTGGGCCTTGCACAGATGGTCCAACAGGTACAGAAGCTTTCAAGGGTCCGAAAACTGCTCGAGGGGGAGCAATCTCCGGAGAAAAGATCCGGCCGCTGTGGGTTATCTTGCTTGTACCAGCAATGTTCCCTATATCAAGGTCTTCTTCTTCACAATTTTCCTGGACTGCCTCAATTTGTTTGATACCATGATAGAAGATTTCTCCTCCATAGTTCCATGGTATCATTTTACTTGATTGGTACGGGACAGGTCCCGACATGGTGATCTTTAAAGGTACACATTCAGAATTGGGTGTAATCCTGATAGGCCTTTTGCAAGCCTTGGGAGGATTGTCGGAAATGGTTATGATTGCGATATCGTTGGTTGAAGTAGCAAAAGTATCAGGAGTAACAGGATTGAAGGTATCAACAGGGGTTTTCTGGAAAAGTATCTCTTGGGTATCCATCAGGCATTGGACACCTGACTTCAACATTGGGCAATCACCTCGTATGTTCAAACAAAAATAGCAGTCTTTACCACAACCATGAAAGATCCCTTCTCTCATCAAATTTTCTTTAATCACAAGCAACGGCGTCAACATGTCAACAACATCAGTAACATGAAGGTCCTCCATAACAGCATGAACATTATTACCGTGTGTTGTACCCCAAAATTTGCCCTCCCATATCCTTCAAAATTTGCCAAGTCAAAGCTTCAAAATCTCCCCAAGGGTTGCACAGTTCAAGGGCCTCCTAACAGTCAAAATTAGGGTTTTGGTTCTGACAAAGAAAATGAAGTTTCCAAGGGTACAATCAAGTCCCACATGCCTACAAATATGGTCAAGCATCATCATACCAAGTTTCAAGACTTATAGCACAAGATTGCACAGTCAAAAACCCTAATTGCCCTACAGTCAACTGTAGGGGCAAAATGGTCATTTGACAGTCAAAGGTTCAAATTTTTGGTCAACATCCCATTTTGAAGCCACAAACATCATTTGATCAATGCTTGATCATGATTCTCAAAGCTTGGCTCAAAAAAGTCTCAAGATGCAAAAGTTTCCATATTTGGACAGTTGAAAAAGTCAACTGTAATTTGACCAAGGCATAACTTTCACATGGATTATCAGAAAAATTCCATCCAAAGCTCATTTTTAATATGAATACATTTCCTACAACTCCTCTTCACACTTCAAGTCCAAGAAATGCTCTCACAAAAAGTTATCAATGTCAACATTATAGGTCATTTTCAAAAGTCAACAAAAAGGGACTTTAAGTCAAAGGCCATAATTTGAGATTGGTAAATCAAAATGACATGGGACCAAAGGCATTGGTTAGAGGACTCAAAGACCTTTCCAAAATGTCCAAGAACATGAGCAAAGCTTAAAAATTGAGCAAGTTAGGCCTTGTAGAAGTTGGGAAATTTTTGGATATTTTGAAAAGTCAGCATTGCTCCAAATGACCTAAAAATGCTAATGGGCCTCTTTCTCTTCTACAATTCATCATCCAAGGCATGTGCACGAGCATGTGGCCCAAAGGGAAGTTTTTTTATCATTTTTATTTATTTATTTGGATTTTTTATTATTAATAATTCATTTAATTAATTAAAATACATGAAAAATACCAAACCAATGCAATCAAATCTTTTTGTGCATGGAATAGGTTTAAAATTTCGTGCATGATCATATATGGAAGGAATTGAAGTGATTGGCCATGATTTGTACCAAATAGGCATGAAAAAATATTTGAAAAGATCCTTAAGAATCAAATCTTGAAAATCATGAATGCAAAGGTTTTGATTTGTTTTCTTTGACCTAAATCACTCACACATACATATATAGTGCAACCCTAATGCCAATAAGCTCCCAGCTGCGCCATAGACCAAGAAACACACTTGAGTTTTTTGCCTAAAAGTTGAAAACTGAAAACTAGATTTTAGGGTTTTTCAAGATCAAACAACTATTCCATTGGCTTGCTGAGGCTTCAAGGAAGGAATTTGGATCAAAACCATAAGCTCTAACACCAAGAAACGTGAGAATCATCGTGACCTGTACAGAAAATATTGTACATTCTTGCATCTCGATTCATGCATCTTTAGCAATTTTTAACATTTGATTTGTGTTCATTGTTTAATTCTGAAGCTAACTATACAATTTAATTGAGTTTTCATGTACTATACACGATTCCACCATTGATACAGGCTAGGGTTCCTTGAATTCTAAATTGGGCGTTTCCAAATTTGGTAAAATTAGGACATGCCAACACCATGAATGAAACCAGCAGGCTTGGACGATTTGGAAACGACCCTCGCGCCTAATTTATGTGACCGGACGGCCTAATCGCTATTATCAAATCAAGCATGTTTTGGGGGGGTTCAAAACCCCCGCTAACCATCTTTTGTTTCAGGAAAAAAGAACAAAACGGGGAAGACGATTAGGTGGCCATCAGTAATTGGTTGATTCAAAATTTCGCGCGAAAAGTCACTAACGCTTTGGTTTATTTTATATTCATTGTTTGTTATTTAATAGACAAAGAAGTAAAGTGGCACGATTGGCAGGCACATACATTGATAACCAACAGGACCTGGGTTCGATCCCAGGTCCCCACTCCTTTCCATATTGTTTTTCCATTAATACTTCTGTGCAGTTTCAGTATTGAAGACCACCATGCATCTCTCAAATCTAGCTTACCACGTGGCCACTGAAGACCATCCAAGGGATCAGATCTGAAGATCATAGTAAACCTCAGTCAACGCCCAGGCATGCTAGCAGAAAAGTCAATCAGGCCAGAAGTTAATGGGCCTGAAATATGGGATTTCACCTCTCAATTTGGGGACAGACCCCCCTAGGTTTGCAATATTCTTTTCATTATTTTTTTTTATTTTGATTCAATTATTTCTTTTATTTATTAATTCCTTTAATTTAATATTTTTATAAAAAACATAAAAACAATAAAAATCAGGAAAAAGACAAAAATAAGTATTTTTATTTAATATTTTAATATTTTGTAAATAAACATCATTAATTGATTTTAGTGTTAAATTAGGTAAATCTTAATGTTTTTTTTAATAAAACCTAAAATTGGTAGAATTAGGGTTTCAAGCATTTTTCATCCTTTTTTTTTATTTTACTATATTAATTATTAATTCTTAATTAGTTATTTTTATAAATCAAGTTGCAATTAATTAATTAGGCGTAATTTTAGATAATTGTCATATTTTCTTAATAAATTAAAAAAATTGTAGAATTAGGTTTTTAATTTCATTAAATTCTCATAAATGCAAAAAATCTCAAAAACAATTTCTTTTCTCATTTTAATGTAATTAGTTTAATAATTTAATTTAATTTCATTAAAAAGGGTCCAACGCCCTCGTTTCCAATCTTATTTCAATTCGCGCGTTTTATTTCGTTTCTTATAATTTTTATGTACCTCTCCCAAAGCCATGTAAATATTTATCTTTCGCACTTTACTTTATTATGTTCTTTATTTTCTGTCAAATCGGGTCCTGGAAATTTTGGCGATGTGGACCCGCGCCTTTGTAATAGCTTAGAACTTTTAAATTCCGCACTTCTTTTTAACTGTTAAATAAATGCATGCAAGAATGAATGACAAAAAAATAAAAACAAACGCATAGATCACTTTGACATGACAAGACAAAATAACTGAACATGACACACAAATCATACACCACCCCTAGGGTACGCCTCACTGTTGCCTTGCCTCGAAAGGTGATCGTCGAGTAGAGGATGTCTTAGTAAGTCCTCATGATCCGGGAACCTGGCATGAGGGTAGCTTATAAGGTGTCTTCCCATTGCTCTGGTGATCACCATGTCCCGAACCTCGAATTGACCCGAACACCTCCAACGGTGGTGCTACCTACCTCTCAATGGTGGGATGGCACTACTTTAAAGGACATTTACACAGACGAATTCCTTAGAGTAGGTAGGTTCTCGTAGATACTTGCTCTAATTTCAAAACAAATCAAAAAATACTTTTCACACCGACACCTTTTCAAAAAGCTTTCGAAAGCAATTTTTCAAACACTCTTGAGGACCGATACAAGAGTCGAACTGGAACTTTCAAAGAAACTTTTTTAAAACCCACTCACAGTTGAAAAGCAAACAAACCATTTTTGAAAACACAATGAGCAAGTATCTAAGAGCCCATGGATAACCATGGATAGAAAGGGTGCTAACACCTTCCCTTTCTATAATCTACCTCCCGAACCGAGAGCAATCTCTATAAGGAATTTTTCTGTGCTTTTGTCCTTTCCATTTGGAGAAAATAAAAGACGGTGGCGACTCTTGCTTCCGCGACATTTCGCGAACCAGCGTTAAACAGTCAGTTCCAGATCCACCGATCACACCGTGGTTGGGCATCGGAGCAGAAATCACATTGGGCTTCTCAGGAGCATCAAATTCTATTTCCTTAGCGTCAATCATGTCCTAGATTTTGAACTTAAGCGCCCAACAACTATTGGTATCGTGCCCAATACTGTCGGAGTGGTAAGCACACTTGGCATTGGGGTGGTAGGATGGAGAGGAGGTGTTAGGGTTCTTAGGCGCTTCCTTCAAACTGACAAGATTCAACTTCAACAAATGGGGGAGTACTTGAGCTGGCGTCATGTTGATGCAGATGAACTGCCGTTGTGGCCTTTCTACCCGTTGTTGATTTGGTCTCGACTGATTGTTACGAGGTTGATCATTCGACTGATTAGGTTTTTATGAAAAAGAATTAATTAAAATAAATGCTAACCCTAATTCTAGTTGTTTTTAATTTATTAAAAAGAAGACTAAATTTTAACCTAAAATTAACCCTGATTAATTTACATGCAATTTAATTACAAAAATAAATATTTTACATTTTAATTATTATGAAAGAAAAATAAAAAGGAATAAAAATTATCATAAACCCTAATTCTATATTTTTTATATTTTTATTAAGAAGTTAAGATTAAAACCTAATTTAAAACTAATTAATTAATGAATTTATTTACAAAATATTAATTAGATAAATATATTTAATTTTTCTCTTTTCTGATTTTTTATGTGTTTTTTATATTATTTATGAAAAATTAAGTTAAAGAAACTAATTAAAAAAAATGATATTTGAAATAAGTAAAATAAAGAGAAGAAATAAAAATTCAAACCTAGGGGGGTATCTGTCCCCAAAGTGGAGGTGAACTCTTTAGCAATCTGGCCCAATGAGCTTCAGGCCTGGCTGACTTTTCCAATCACGTACTCAAGCGTTGACTCACGCGTACCATGTTCCTCAAATCTGTGCCCTTGGATTGATGAAACTGAACGTGTGGACGGTTTGATTTTGAAGGTGCATGATACGCTTCAGCATTGAAACTGCATGGGAATATTGATTGAAAAATAACATGGAAATAGTGAGGACCTGGGGCTCGAACCCAGGTCATGAACGTTACCAACACATACGTACACCACTGAGCCATCCCACGCGCGTTTAACATATAATGACTAACAAATATTATAAAAGAAAAATAGTCAGTGGCTCAAAAACGCGCGAAGAATTTGAATGATCCAATCAGCGCCTTCCACTTCATCGTCCTCTTCGTTGTGTTCTTTTTTCCTGAAACACAAAGACAATAAGCAACGGTTTTCAAACGTTGCTATAGACACTATATTAGAAAATAGCGAATAGCCCCTGGGGTTTCATAAATTAGGCGCGATGGCCTCATTCTCTTCGTCCAAACGCCCTGAATTGGATGGTCTAGGTCTTGCACGCCAATTGTTCCTTAAACGAAAACCCCTAATTTGAAAACCTAAGAACCCTAAAAAGCAACAATGGTGAATTTGCATACAATGTATAAAAACGCAATTAAAGTAGATGATTAGCTTCAGAACACATCATATAGTATGAATCCATTAAAAATATGCAATGAAAATGTCTAAATCTTGAAATACGATTATGAAAAAAAATGAGAAAAGCTTGACTTCTGTACAATGATTCAGAGGGTTAGGGACTATGTTCTTGATCCAGGAAGGTTCCTTGATGTCCCAGGAATGTGATAGGATCGTTGTTTTGGCTTGAATCAAACTCTAACCCTGTTTTCAGTTTTGAATTTTTTTACCAAAAAGTCAAGTTTTCTAATGGAGTTTCTGCGCAGCTTTGTGGTTAGTAAGCATTAGGTCTTGATCAGGCTTATGTATGGAGTGAATTAGGTCAAAAATCTGATCAAAAGAATCCAAGAATTGATTATGCAATATTTGATTTTCAAGCATTAGTTTTTTCAATCTTTTTCATGCACTTTTGCTCTCAATCATATCCAATCCTTCCCTAATTGATCATACACGAATTTGAGTGTCCAATGAGAATATTTTCTGCACAAAAAGATTTTATTTCATTAGTTTAGTATTTTTTTCATATTTTATTTAGTTTAAATGAATTATTAATAATAAAAATCCAAATAAATAAATAAAAAATGAATAAAAACTTCCCTTTGGGCCAAGTGGTCGTGCACATGCCTTGGATAATGAATTGTGGAAGAAAAATAGGCCCATTAGCAATTTTTGGTCATTTGAATCAATGTTGACTTTTCAAAATATCCAAAAATTTCCCAACTTCCACAAGGCATAACTTGCTCAATTTTTAAGCTTTGCTCATGTTCTGGGACATTTTGGAAAGGTCTTTGAGTCCTCTAACCAATTTCTTTGGTCCCATGTCATTTTGATTTACCAATATCAAGTTATGTCCTTTGACTTAAAGTCCCTTTTTGTTGACTTTTGAAAATGACCTATAATGTTGAAATTGATAACTTTTTGTGAGAGCATTTATTGGACTTAAAGTGTGAAGAGGAGTTGTAGGAAATGTCTTTCTCTTCAAAATGAGCTTTGGATGGAATTTTTCTGATAATCCATGTGAAAGTTATGCCCTGGTCAATTTACAGTTGACTTTTTCAACTGTCCAAATAAGGAAACTTTTGCATCTTGATGATTTTTGAGCCAAGCTTTGAGAATCATGATCAAGCATTGATCAAATGATGTTTGTGGCTTCAAAATGAGATGTTGACCAAAAATTTGAACTTTTGACTGTCAAATGACCATTTTGCCCCTACAGTTGACTGTAGTGCAATTAGGTTTTTTGACTGTGCAATTTTGTGCTGAAAGTCTTGAAACTTGGTATGAGGATGCTTGACCATATTTGTAGGCATGTGGGACTTGATTGGGCCCTTGGAAACTTCATTTTCTTGATCAGAACCAAAACCCTAATTTTGACTGCTCAGGAGGCTCTTGAACTGTGCAACCCTTGGGGAATTTTGAAGCTTGATTTGGCAATTTCTTGAAGAATATGGGAGGGAAAATTTTGGGGTACAACAGTTGCCCCTGTTCAATCTTCTTAGACCTGAGGATGCAGATTGGCTGACGTGCCTTTCGTAATCCGAAGGTGAAAGATGATTGAACACTAGAGTGCCCAGAAATTTGCGCTCACATAGTAGTAGTGATGGTGGGAATGGGCTTACAGATGCCATTTAGAGATTGATGAATATGATGATGGGCTTATAGATGCCACCTGGATGTTGATCGCGTAAGAGATTCCTTAGCGAGAACTTGCGTACCTGCAAAAGAAAAAATGAGTACCTGACATGTTGCAGGAGCTGGTCTTCAGATGCTTTGTGTAGATATGTCCTGACTGGTTACAGGAGCTGGATCTTCGAATTCTTCAGACGTGCCCTGGCGAGATACAGGAATCGAGTCTGGTAATGTTAGTCTTCAACGGATACACCCTGGCAAGATTCAGGTATCGGATCCTCGAACTCTTCAGACACACCCTGGCAAGATACAGGAATCGGATCTGGAATTCAGAAAGGTTGGTGAGTTGTCTCTACTGACAGGTTATTTCCATGGACGGGTGATCTATAACGACGAGTGTCTATAACAACGAGTGTCTATAACGACGAGTGTCTATAACAACGAACGTCTATAACGACGAGTGTCTATAACGACGAGTGTCTATAACGACGAGTATCTATAACGACGAGTGTCTATAACGACGAGTGTCTATAACGACGAGTGTCTATAACGACGAGTGTCTATCACGACGAGTGTCTATAACGACGAGTGTCTATAACGACGAGTGTCTATAACGACAAGTGTCTATAACAACGAACGTCTATAACGACGAGTGTCTATAACGACGAGTGTCTATAACGACGAGTGTCTATAACGACGAGTGTCCATAACGACGAGTGTCTATAACGACGAGTGTCTATAACGACGAGTGTCTATAACGACGAGTGTCTATAACGACGAGTGTCTATCACGACGAGTTTCTATAACGACGAGTGTCTATAACGACGAGTGTCTATAACGACAAGTGTCTATAACGACGAGTGTCTATGACGACGAGTGTCTATAACGACAAGTGTCTATAACGACGAGTGTCTATGACGACGAGTGTCTATAACGACAAGTGTCTATAACGACGGGTGTCTATAACGACGAGTGTCTATAACGACAAGTGTCTATAACGACGTGTGTCTATAACGACGAGTGTCTATAACGATGAGTGTCTATAACGACGAGTGTCTATGACGACGAGTGTCTATAACGACGAGTGTCTATAACGACGAGTGTCTATAACGACGAGTGTCTATAACGACGAGTGTCTATAACGACGAGTGTCTATAACGACGAGTTGTATCAGAGAAATCTTTAGGCATTGATTTAACTGGATTTGTATTCTTTGACTGGGTTGGTCTCTTTTGACTGTATTCGTCTACATAGCTGATCATTTAACTGTATCCTTCCTGAAAGGTAAAGGTCAGTCATATGCAATGCATGATATGAATCAAGCAATGATGTTCTCAACACATGAGATTGTATGATATGATGCGTATATGCATGTATCATGATGTATATCAATGTGATGTTTATGAATGTATCTTCGTCTAGGAAAATAGATCCTTGACGGATGTCGGGAAGTCAAATCCTGGGCTGATGTCGAAGAGTGAGATTCTTCGTTTCCGTTGGGGATGATGATTGCAAGAATACCGGTAGGAGAAGATGACTCCATTGGGGAATAAACTTGGCGAATAGATTACTCTGCGGAGAGTGAACTTTGTGGGGAAAGAGAAGTACTTTGCTGAGGTGTTGATAATAACTTGTTGGGGATACCATCGTTATATTGGAAGTGTTAATGGACTTCGCTGGGGATAAGAAGACTCCGTCGAGGACGCTCTTTCCGCGACTTTTGGCTGAGGATAACCCAGTTATATCCTGGTAAGGAAATAACTCTTTGAATAAAGCCGGAGGACACGTTCGTGCTCTGCGAGGATAAGCTTCCAGAATCTACTAGGGATAAGCTTACTGCTTGGGGAGATGGATTCCAACTTTCTTGGGGAAACTGGATTGGACTCTCCTGGGGAAGTTATTGAACTGTATTGGTTATGTTCTTCCACGGAGCCTACCTTGATACCTTGGAGGACAGAAACAATCAGATTGCTTAGACCACCCGTTATTGCCCCTGTTTCTATGGGGGAGGCCCCTGTGGGATGCTGATAATTGTTGAGGGTCAAACCTTCTTCAGGTAGGCAGGTGACAAGGTGACAGGACATAGTCGTACGCTTTGATCCCTAACTTTTGCCTGGACCGCCCTTTCGGGTTTTCAGTCCACCGGGATACCCATTTTTGCCCAAGCCGCCTTTTCAGGTTTTCGACTTGCCGGGTGTACAGATTTTTTTTATTTCATCCCTCATTTTGCTCGAACCCTTTTGGTTCGCCGGGAAGCCCTTATTTTTGCCTAGGTGTGTCAACCTAGCGGGTCTTTGATTTTGCGTAGTATTTTTTTCGACTATGCCCACGCTCTTAGAATGCAGGGAGGTGCCCTTGGCTGCTTGTGTTGCCATATTACCAGAAGATGGCTGATCGTGCAAGATTCGCTGCTGGAGTGCCCCAAGTGACTCAGGCGGAGATTTGCCCCAGGCTATTTGGCCTTTGAGAGATTCTCCGAATTTTGATTGGACTGCCCCAGATAACGGACTATGATCATGTCTGCCCCTTGATTGGAAGTACTTCTGTTCATTAGGCATTCATCGTGCGAATTTCCCTGCTGTTCAAACAAATATTCACATGCAAACAAAGTTATGTTAAAAATGCAAAGCTTATGTCTGTTTCGAAGTTTTTTGGAAATGCATTCTTTTTCATAAAACAAGTGAATGTTTGTAAAACGTGATGTCAACTCCGTATTTACCGTAGGCCTTAAGGAGTCAGGATACCTTTCGTAATAGTATGCTTTCGAACTAACCCATGCTTCAGCTAGGACTTTTAAGGGTTATAACGTGGCCTGGTTCACGGTTTAAGAAACAAAGGATAAAGGCTCAAATTTTGTTTGTACCCACCCGCTCTTCGTGATGTTCTCCAAACCTAAACTCAGTTGATCATACGTTAGACCTTGTTTGAGTCTTTGCTTTGATATACCGGTGATGATTCGGATGTTGATAACTTATTTTGAATAGGCAGTCATTCCTTTTTTGTTGAGGGTTTGTAAGACCTCTTTCTTGTCTGATTTTTGTTATCCCTTTCTTTTTTTGCCTGAACTGCTTCCTTCTTTGGAATTGCAGTCAGCGGGATGCCCCAGTTTTGTAAGTCTCCTTCATGGGTTTTGACTTAATGGGTTTTTAATTTGAGAAGTAATGACTGCCTTTCTTTATGGAATGTTCGGAACCATCACTATCTTTTTTCGTTTTGCAAGGACCTCCTTGGTGCCATTCGTTATGCACTTGGATCAACTGAGAGACTACCCTGCCCCAGGTTATGATTAAGGGTTTTAAATTTCGAAAAGAAAAACTCCTACTTCTTTGGCTCAGAGGGGTTGACGAGGGATTATCTTCCTTATGACTCCAGTGTTTAGGAATTGAAACAATGCCTGTACCTCATCAGCGGGGTCTGTTCAAAAGCATACTGTATATCGTGGTATTGTTTTCGTCATCCTCCCTCAAGAGGCTTAGACTTATTAATTGAGAGTTGACATCAGAAAAAATATGAAAATAATTTGCGTATAGTGAATACGAATATATTGCTTCAAAACAGACATATGCGATGCATTAATGAAATAACAATGTTTAACATGAGTAAATGTTTGAACAATCAAAAGAAAATTACAACTTGAATTCAAATGAACAAAAAAAAGTGCTTTCTATCCTAGCCATGTTTTGGCATGGAAGCAGTGATCACGTTGGGAGCCTCTGGAGAGTCGAGCTGGACTTCCTTTGCGTCAATCAGATCTTGAACCCTATTTCTCAAAGTCCAACAGTCATCTGTAGCATGCCCCGGGCTGTCGGAATGATAGGCGCAGCGAGCATTGGGATTGTACCTTGAAGGTGTCCTGTTAGGATTCTTCGGAGGATCCATGAGAGTTAACAACTTGGTTTCCAGCAGCTGTGGCAATATCTGTGACAAGGTCATGCCGAGGGGAGTAAATTGCCTCTTAGGTCTTTCTTCCCTTTGTTGACTGCGATGCTGAGGAGCACCGGCCGACTTTGCAATAGCTATCGCGTTGACAGCACTAGATTCTCTCTTGGATGGTTTCTTCTCAATGTTCGAGGAGTCACCATTATGTATTTTCCCTGACTTGATACCAGCTTCTATTCTTTCCCCGGTCAAGACTAAATCTGTAAATCCAACAGCAGAATTCCCAATCAGGTGGTTGAAGAATGGACCGGACAGGGTCCCTAAGAACATATCGACGAGCTCGCGGTCGGTTAGAGGTGGCTGTACCCTTCCAGCAAGGTCCCTCCACTTTTGGGCATATTCTTTGAAACCTTCGCTTGCACCCATAGACATTCCTTGAAGTTGAGTGCGCGTGGGAGCAAGGTCGGCGTTGTACTGGTACTGCTTGTAGAAAGCAGTGGCCAAGTCCTCCCAGCTGCGGATGCTGGCTCCATTCAGTTGATAGAACCAGTCAAGCTGAGTCCCTGAAAGACTCTCCTGAAAAAAGTGGATCCATAAGTTCCTGTCGGCTGTGTAGGGCTGGATCCTCCTCATGTATGACCTGAGATGCAGCTTTGGACAGGATGCCCCGTCGTACTTTTCAAAGGCAGGTGCCTTGAATTTGTGTGGGATCACTACCCCAGAAGACAGACCTAGATCCTCGAAGTCCAGGCCAGGCACTTTTTGTATCTCCATAGCACTTAGCCGGTCTTCCAACTATTTGTACCTATCCTCAGCCGGAGGGTACTGTTCGTCATTGAAATCTGTCTCATTGTCAGAGACCACTGGACTGGGAACCCTTTCCTCTTGATGACTGCCTTTCCCCACAGATGGAGTTGTCCTCTCAGCTTCATCCTGCAGTGTGTTCCCAGATCTGCGTCTAGGGCTGAACAAAACAGTCCTCTTCTTCTTCTTCTTTTTCGAGAGTAGGGTCTTCAGATCTTGTTGCCCCTGGGTCAAATTCATGATCAGCACTTGGAACTGGGCGTTCTGAGCCTGGAGGGCCTTGATAGTGTGCTCGGTTGAGGATTCAGGATTCATGACGAGACTGCTGAAATAAACAACAAAGAAGGTAAGCAACCTGCAGAGAATGGGTACCTGTTATGCAATGATATGTATGATATGCATGCAATGATTTCAAGGACCTCGCGGGATAAACAAGAAAATTGTTAGCATTGGAAACCAGTGACTTGATTGAAGGCCCTTCATATTGTTGGGAGTCCTTCTTCAAGGGTCAAAGGCTCACCATATCCAGTGGGTCATAGCCCCTGACAACCTTGGCTAGAGGAAAATAAATCCTCTTTGCCCCTTGCTAGATGTTTGATTTATCATGACCTGCATCACAAGCCCTTGAGATCCTTGAAATGGGTTAGGATGTATGCAATGGTATGATGTCATGCTATGCATGGGGTGATGTAGGTAAACCATGTTATGAGTCCCAATTAAGGACTATAGACAAACCCTGCAAGAAATTCAGTATACTTTGTTATGAGTCCCAATTAAGGACTATAGATAAACCCTGCAAGAAATTCAGTATACTTTGTTATGAGTCCCAATTAAGGACTATAAACAAAACCTGCAAGAGACCTAGTAAACCCTGTTATGAGTCCCAGTTAAAGACTATAAACAAAACCTACAAGTAGCTTATGTGTTAGATAACATGCATGCAATTAGTCAAGTACGAAGGCACACAAGTCACACAAGAGAAACCCTTAGAGTTTAGGCCAGCATGAGGTCTAGGTGTTACCCTTTTTCAGTTGGTTGGTTCATACCTGTCCTATCAAAGTAACCGGGTTCTTAGAGGATCCCAATATCATTGACTACCCTCAATCGGTCATAACTCCAGCATCGCAATCTTTTCTTGCGGCCAGAACCATCACGAGAGTTTAGCCTCAATGGGCGTAGCATACTGCTACTGTTCTAACGGCCAAGTTGGGTCATTTAAGGTTCTAAGGTCTGTTGGTGCTTAATGACTCCTTGGAAGACCCATATTCTCCCCGTTTCAACACGAGGGATATCGGTACAGACCAAGGCGCCACACCAACGTAGCCACTGCTTCACCCATGTCGGTATACGCCGGACAGGTCCCTCACAGCTTATGCTACCTAAACAGGGTATCCCCAGATCCGGGTTAGGATCTATGTAACTCCCATGCAACCCACAAATTTAAAGCAGACAAGTCAATACAATTGAAAACACAGTTATGAACTAACCCTAAGGTACACCTCACTTTAAGTTTAAGTCCCCAGCAGAGTCGCCAGTTCTGTGATCGGTGGATCTGGAACTGACTGTTTAACGCTGGTTCGCGAAATGTCGCGGAAGCAAGAGTCGCCACCGTCTTTTATTTTCTCCAAATGGAAAGGACAAAAGCACAGAAAAATTCCTTATAGAGATTTCTCTCGGTTCGGGAGGTAGATTATAGAAAGGGAAGGTGTTAGCGCCCTTTCTATCCATGGTTATCCATGGGCTCTTAGATACTTGCTCATTTGTGTTTTCAAAATTGTTTGTTTGCTTTTCAACTGTGGGTTTTAAAAAGTTTCTTTGAAAATTCCAGTTCGACTCTTGTATCGGTCCTCAAGAGTGTTTGAAAAGATGCTTTTGAAAGCTTTTTGAAAATGTGTTGGTGTGAAAAGTATTTTTGAATTTGTTTTGAAAGTTAGAGCAAGTATCTAGAGTCGTCTACCTACCCTAAGGAATTCGTCTGTGTAAATGTCCTTTAAAGTAGTGCCATCCCACCATTGAGAGGTAGGTAGCACCACCGTTGGAGGTATTCGGGTCAATTCGAGGTTCGGGACATGGTGATCACCAGAGCAATGGGAAGACACCTTAGAAGCTACCCTCATGCCAGGTTCCCGGATCATGAGGACTTACTAAGACATCCTCTACTCGACGATCACCTTTCGAGGCAAGGCAACAGTGAGGCGTACCCTAGGGGTGGTGTGTGAATTGTGTGTCGTTTTCAGATATTTTTGTCTTTTGTCATGTTATTGGTGATCTAGCGTTTGTTTTTATTTTTGTCCATACATTCTTTCATGCCTTGATTAACAGTTAAAAATTGCGAAAAATAAAAGTTCCTAAACTATTACAAAAGGCGCGGGTCCACATCGCCAAAATTTCTTGAACCCGATTTGACAGAAAAATAAAGAAAGTAAATGAAAATAAAGTGCGAGAAATTAATTACACGGCTTTGGGAGAGATACATAACAATTATACGAAGAAGAAATAAATATGTGAATTAAATAAGAATTAAAAACGAGGGCGTTGGACCCTTTTTTGCAAAATTAAATTGAATGATGAAATTAATTAATTAAAAAAAAGAAAAGAAATTGTTTTTGGTATTTTTTGGTTTTTTATGAAAAAGAATTAATTAAAATAAATGCTAACCCTAATTCTAGTTGTTTTTAATTTATTAAAAAGAAGACTAAATTTTAACCTAAAATTAACCCTGATTAATTTACATGCAATTTAATTACAAAAATAAATATTTAATATTTTAATTATTATGAAAGAAAAATAAAAAGGAATAAAAATTATCATAAACCCTAATTCTATATTTTTTATATTTTTATTAAGAAGTTAAGATTAAAACCTAATTTAAAACTAATTAATTAATGAATTTATTTACAAAATATTAATTAGATAAATATATTTAATTTTTCTCTTTTCTGATTTTTTATGTGTTTTTTATATTATTTATGAAAAATTAAGTTAAAGAAACTAATTAAAAAAAATGATATTTGAAATAAGTAAAATAAAGAGAAGAAATAAAAATTCAAACCTAGGGGGGTATCTGTCCCCAAAGTGGAGGTGAACTCTTTAGCAATCTGGCCCAATGAGCTTCAGGCCTGGCTGACTTTTCCAATCACGTACTCAAGCGTTGACTCACGCGTACCATGTTCCTCAAATCTGTGCCCTTGGATTGATGAAACTGAACGTGTGGACGGTTTGATTTTGAAGGTGCATGATACGCTTCAACATTGAAACTGCATGGGAATATTGATTGAAAAATAACATGGAAATAGTGAGGACCTGGGGCTCGAACCCAGGTCATGAACGTTACCAACACATACGTACACCACTGAGCCATCCCACGCGCGTTTAACATATAATGACTAACAAATATTATAAAAGAAAAATAGTCAGTGGCTCAAAAACGCGCGAAGAATTTGAATGATCCAATCAGCGCCTTCCACTTCATCGTCCTCTTCGTTGTGTTCTTTTTTCCTGAAACACAAAGACAATAAGCAACAGTTTTCAAACGTTGCTATAGACACTATATTAGAAAATAGCGAATAGCCCCTGGGGTTTCATAAATTAGGCGCGATGGCCTCATTCTCTTCGTCCAAACGCCCTGAATTGGATGGTCTAGGTCTTGCACGCCAATTGTTCCTTAAACGAAAACCCCTAATTTGAAAACCTAAGAACCCTAAAAAGCAACAATGGTGAATTTGCATACAATGTATAAAAACGCAATTAAAGTAGATGATTAGCTTCAGAACACATCATATAGTATGAATCCATTAAAAATATGCAATGAAAATGTCTAAATCTTGAAATACGATTATGAAAAAAAATGAGAAAAGCTTGACTTCTGTACAATGATTCAGAGGGTTAGGGACTATGTTCTTGATCCAGGAAGGTTCCTTGATGTCCCAGGAATGTGATAGGATCGTTGTTTTGGCTTGAATCAAACTCTAACCCTGTTTTCAGTTTTGAATTTTTTTACCAAAAAGTCAAGTTTTCTAATGGAGTTTCTGCGCAGCTTTGTGGTTAGTAAGCATTAGGTCTTGATTAGGCTTATGTATGGAGTGAATTAGGTCAAAAATCTGATCAAAAGAATCCAAGAATTGATTATGCAATATTTGATTTTCAAGCATTAGTTTTTTCAATCTTTTTCATGCACTTTTGCTCTCAATCATATCCAATCCTTCCCTAATTGATCATACACGAATTTGAGTGTCCAATGAGAATATTTTCTACACAAAAAGATTTTATTTCATTAGTTTAGTATTTTTTTCATATTTTATTTAGTTTAAATGAATTATTAATAATAAAAATCCAAATAAATAAATAAAAAATGAATAAAAACTTCCCTTTGGGCCAAGTGGTCGTGCACATGCCTTGGATAATGAATTGTGGAAGAAAAATAGGCCCATTAGCAATTTTTGGTCATTTGAATCAATGTTGACTTTTCAAAATATCCAAAAATTTCCCAACTTCCACAAGGCATAACTTGCTCAATTTTTAAGCTTTGCTCATGTTCTGGGACATTTTGGAAAGGTCTTTGAGTCCTCTAACCAATTTCTTTGGTCCCATGTCATTTTGATTTACCAATATCAAGTTATGTCCTTTGACTTAAAGTCCCTTTTTGTTGACTTTTGAAAATGACCTATAATGTTGAAATTGATAACTTTTTGTGAGAGCATTTATTGGACTTAAAGTGTGAAGAGGAGTTGTAGGAAATGTCTTTCTCTTCAAAATGAGCTTTGGATGGAATTTTTCTGATAATCCATGTGAAAGTTATGCCCTGGTCAATTTACAGTTGACTTTTTCAACTGTCCAAATAAGGAAACTTTTGCATCTTGATGATTTTTGAGCCAAGCTTTGAGAATCATGATCAAGCATTGATCAAATGATGTTTGTGGCTTCAAAATGAGATGTTGACCAAAAATTTGAACTTTTGACTGTCAAATGACCATTTTGCCCCTACAGTTGACTGTAGTGCAATTAGGTTTTTTGACTGTGCAATTTTGTGCTGAAAGTCTTGAAACTTGGTATGAGGATGCTTGACCATATTTGTAGGCATGTGGGACTTGATTGGGCCCTTGGAAACTTCATTTTCTTGATCAGAACCAAAACCCTAATTTTGACTGCTCAGGAGGCTCTTGAACTGTGCAACCCTTGGGGAATTTTGAAGCTTGATTTGGCAATTTCTTGAAGAATATGGGAGGGAAAATTTTGGGGTACAACAGTTGCCCCTGTTCAATCTTCTTAGACCTGAGGATGCAGATTGGCTGACGTGCCTTTCGTAATCCGAAGGTGAAAGATGATTGAACACTAGAGTGCCCAGAAATTTGCGCTCACATAGTAGTAGTGATGGTGGGAATGGGCTTACAGATGCCATTTAGAGATTGATGAATATGATGATGGGCTTATAGATGCCACCTGGATGTTGATCGCGTAAGAGATTCCTTAGCGAGAACTTGCGTACCTGCAAAAGAAAAAATGAGTACCTGACATGTTGCAGGAGCTGGTCTTCAGATGCTTTGTGTAGATATGTCCTGACTGGTTACAGGAGCTGGATCTTCGAATTCTTCAGACGTGCCCTGGCGAGATACAGGAATCGAGTCTGGTAATGTTAGTCTTCAACGGATACACCCTGGCAAGATTCAGGTATCGGATCCTCGAACTCTTCAGACACACCCTGGCAAGATACAGGAATCGGATCTGGAATTCAGAAAGGTTGGTGAGTTGTCTCTACTGACAGGTTATTTCCATGGACGGGTGATCTATAACGACGAGTGTCTATAACAACGAGTGTCTATAACGACGAGTGTCTATAACAACGAACGTCTATAACGACGAGTGTCTATAACGACGAGTGTCTATAACGACGAGTATCTATAACGACGAGTGTCTATAACGACGAGTGTCTATAACGACGAGTGTCTATAACGACGAGTGTCTATCACGACGAGTGTCTATAACGACGAATGTCTATAACGACGAGTGTCTATAACGACAAGTGTCTATAACAACGAACGTCTATAACGACGAGTGTCTATAACGACGAGTGTCTATAACGACGAGTGTCTATAACGACGAGTGTCCATAACGACGAGTGTCTATAACGACGAGTGTCTATAACGACGAGTGTCTATAACGACGAGTGTCTATAACGACGAGTGTCTATCACGACGAGTTTCTATAACGACGAGTGTCTATAACGACGAGTGTCTATAACGACAAGTGTCTATAACGACGAGTGTCTATGACGACGAGTGTCTATAACGACAAGTGTCTATAACGACGAGTGTCTATGACGACGAGTGTCTATGACGACGAGTGTCTATAACGACGGGTGTCTATAACGACGAGTGTCTATAACGACAAGTGTCTATAACGACGTGTGTCTATAACGACGTGTGTCTATAACGACGAGTGTCTATAACGACGAGTGTCTATAACGACGAGTGTCTATGACGACGAGTGTCTATAACGACGAGTGTCTATAACGACGAGTGTCTATAACGACGAGTGTCTATAACGACGAGTGTCTATAACGACGAGTGTCTATAACGACGAGTTGTATCAGAGAAATCTTTAGGCATTGATTTAACTGGATTTGTATTCTTTGACTGGGTTGGTCTCTTTTGACTGTATTCGTCTACATAGCTGATCATTTAACTGTATCCTTCCTGAAAGGTAAAGGTCAGTCATATGCAATGCATGATATGAATCAAGCAATGATGTTCTCAACACATGAGATTGTATGATATGATGCGTATATGCTTGTATCATGATGTATATCAATGTGATGTTTATGAATGTATCTTCGTCTAGGAAAATAGATCCTTGACGGATGTCGGGAAGTCAAATCCTGGGCTGATGTCGAAGAGTGAGATTCTTCGTTTCCGTTGGGGATGATGATTGCAAGAATACCGGTAGGAGAAGATGACTCCATTGGGGAATAGACTTGGCGAATAGATTACTCTGCGGAGAGTGAACTTTGTGGGGAAAGAGAAGTACTTTGCTGAGGTGTTGATAATAACTTGTTGGGGATACCATCGTTATATTGGAAGTGTTAATGGACTTCGCTGGGGATAAGAAGACTCCGTCGAGGACGCTCTTTCCGCGGCTTTTGGCTGTGGATAACCCAGTTATATCCTGGTAAGGAAATAACTCTTTGAATAAAGCCGGAGGACATGTTCGTGCTCTGCGAGGATAAGCTTCCAGAATCTACTGGGGATAAGCTTACTGCTTGGGGAGATGGATTCCAACTTTCTTGGGGAAACTGGATTGGACTCTCCTGGGGAAGTTATTGAACTGTATTGGTTATGTTCTTCCACGGAACCTACCTTGATACCTTGGAGGACAGAAACAATCAGATTGCTTAGACCACCCGTTATTGCCCCTGTTTCTATGGGGGAGGCCCCTGTGGGATGCTGATAATTGTTGAGGGTCAAACCTTCTTCAGGTAGGCAGGTGACAAGGTGACAGGACATAGTCGTACGCTTTGATCCCTAACTTTTGCCTGGACCGCCCTTTCGGGTTTTCAGTCCACCGGGATACCCATTTTTGCCCAAGCCGCCTTTTCAGGTTTTCGACTTGCCGGGTGTACAGATTTTTTTTATTTCATCCCTCATTTTGCTCGAACCCTTTTGGTTCGCCGGGAAGCCCTTATTTTTGCCTAGGTGTGTCAACCTAGCGGGTCTTTGATTTTGCGTAGTATTTTTTTCGACTATGCCCACGCTCTTAGAATGCAGGGAGGTGCCCTTGGCTGCTTGTGTTGCCATATTACCAGAAGATGGCTGATCGTGCAAGATTCGCTGCTGGAGTGCCCCAAGTGACTCAGGCGGAGATTTGCCCCAGGCTATTTGGCCTTTGAGAGATTCTCCGAATTTTGATTGGACTGCCCCAGATAACGGACTATGATCATGTCTGCCCCTTGATTGGAAGTACTTCTGTTCATTAGGCATTCATCGTGCGAATTTCCCTGCTGTTCAAACAAATATTCATATGCAAACAAAGTTATGTTAAAAATGCAAAGCTTATGTCTGTTTCGAAGTTTTTTGGAAATGCATTCTTTTTCATAAAACAAGTGAATGTTTGTAAGACGTGATGTCAACTCCGTATTTACCGTAGGCCTTAAGGAGTCAGGATACCTTTCGTAACAGTATGCTTTCGAACTAACCCATGCTTCAGCTAGGACTTTTAAGGGTTATAACGTGGCCTGGTTCACGGTTTAAGAAACAAAGGATAAAGGCTCAAATTTTGTTTGTACCCACCCGCTCTTCGTGATGTTCTCCAAACCTAAACTCAGTTGATCATACGTTAGACCTTGTTTGAGTCTTTGCTTTGATATACCGGTGATGATTCGGATGTTGATAACTTATTTTGAATAGGCAGTCATTCCTTTTTTGTTGAGGGTTTGTAAGACCTCTTTCTTGTCTGATTTTTGTTATCCCTTTCTTTTTTTGCCTGAACTGCTTCCTTCTTTGGAATTGCAGTCAGCGGGATGCCCCAGTTTTGTAAGTCTCCTTCATGGGTTTTGACTTAATGGGTTTTTAATTTGAGAAGTAATGACTGCCTTTCTTTATGGAATGTTTGGAACCATCACTATCTTTTTTCGTTTTGCAAGGACCTCCTTGGTGCCATTCGTTATGCACTTGGATCAACTGAGAGACTACCCTGCCCCAGGTTATGATTAAGGGTTTTAAATTTCGAAAAGAAAAACTCCTACTTCTTTGGCTCAGAGGGGTTGACGAGGGATTATCTTCCTTATGACTCCAGTGTTTAGGAATTGAAACAATGCCTGTACCTCATCAGCGGGGTCTGTTCAAAAGCATACTGTATATCGTGGTATTGTTTTCGTCATCCTCCCTCAAGAGGCTTAGACTTATTAATTGAGAGTTGACATCAGAAAAAATATGAAAATAATTTGCGTATAGTGAATACGAATATATTGCTTCAAAACAGACATATGCGATGCATTAATGAAATAACAATGTTTAACATGAGTAAATGTTTGAACAATCAAAAGAAAATTACAACTTGAATTCAAATGAACAAAAAAAGTGCTTTCTATCCTAGCCATGTTTTGGCATGGAAGCAGTGATCACGTTGGGAGCCTCTGGAGAGTCGAGCTGGACTTCCTTTGCATCAATCAGATCTTGAACCCTATTTCTCAAAGTCCAACAATCATCTGTAGCATGCCCCGGGCTGTCGGAATGATACAGCTCTTCCCTTGACACATCAAGAGGTAATGGACAACTGGGTAACTAGAAGCGGAGTCAAGGGTTTCTTGGCCAAGTTTCTGATTGGTAAAGCTAATAGTTTCTGGAATGACCTGGACTTTAGAGCATATGAAGACATCCTAGCTCTCTTAATTTATGGGTTAGTCTTGTTTCCTAATCCTGACAACTTCATCAATGTCACTGCCATAAGGATCTTTATGTCTCAGAATCCTGTGCCCACTCTCTTGGGTGACATCTTGCAACAACTTCATGCTCGTACTACCCGAAGACGAGGAACTCTATGGTGTTGTATCCCTTTGTTGGTAAGGTGGTTTATTTCGCACCTCCCTAAGTTCGTACTGAAGAACCAAGAAGGAAGAGGTTGGGCTCATAGGTTAATGTCTCTCACTGATAAAGACATCATTTGGACTTGCAGAGGTTTGGATGAGATAGCTATTATTGATCGATGCGGGGAATACCCTAATGTTCCTCTGATCGGTACCCAAGGAGGAATCTCTTACAATCCATGTCTAGCCCTCCGTCAGTTTGGAAGAGCAAGAAGAGCAGGGCCTCATGAAATGTTGGTGCCTCACATCAGTTTTGAGTTTCAGGTGGATAGTGACGAGCTGCGTCGTAGGTTCATCAAGGCTTGGGACAAAGTTCATAAAGCTGACCCACAAGAGTTGGGGCCAAAGACTTCTTTACCTATGGAAGCCTACTACAAATGGGTTCGCATCCGTGCTCAGAAGTTAGGTATGCCGTATGAAGCTGTCAGACCCGTCATTCTTGAATGTCCTGACAAAGATGGTGTTCCTCCCACTGGCCTTCCTCCTCAGATACCTACTGATTGTGAGACATTAAAGAGGTCTTGGTCGCAACTGTGAGAAGAACGGGATTCTTACCGGGAAAAGTTCAACGAGCAGGAATTGAAGATCCAAAAGCTGATGAAGCAGTTGGAGAATGAGCGAGCTCTGAACGACTACATCCGTACTGAGAAGAGGAGACCATGGGATCAATAAGGAGCTCTGGATGTTCTTTTACAGTTTTGTTTCCCTTTTCAATATTGCCTTTCATGTAACGCCTAAGGGCAACCTGTGGAATAATTTCAGTTTCAAAGTTGAATCTAATGAAGTGTGTTCCTTTTTGTTTACAAAGTTGATTCCCGATTGTCTTTGAAAACATAAATCATACGCATTCCATTCATCATGTGCATAGCAAGTTTTCCTCTTTTCAGGTTGCTTACCGTTCTTCGCTGTTTATTTCAGCATCATGAATCCTGACTCATCATCAACTGAGATGTCCATCAAGGCTCTTCAGGCGCAGAATGCGCAATTTCAGGAACTAATCATGGGTTTGGCTCAGGGCCAAGAAGAGCTGAAGGCTCTGCTCCTGAAGAAGGAAAAGAAGAAAAAGAGAAGGACTGTTCTTTTCAACACCGGCCGAAGGTTTGGCAACACTCTGCAGAATGAAGAGGCTGGTTCTTCCATTGGCAAGGGTACTCCTCAAGCGGAAAAAGGTCCTAGTCTGGTAGTCTCCGACAACGAGACTGATTTTGATGAAGAGCAATATCCTCCTGTAGAAGACAGATATAAGCAGCTGGAAGACAGGTTGAATGCTATGGAGATCCAACAAGTGCCTGGGCTGGATTTCGGAGATTTGGGTTTGTCTACTGGTGTGATCATTCCTCGTAAGTTCAAAGCACCATCCTTCACCAAATATGACGGGGCGTCTTGTCCCAAGCTACACCTCAGGTCCTATGTGCGGAAGATTCAACCGTACTCAGTGGATAAGAACTTGTGGATCCACTTCTTCCAGGAGAGTCTTTCAGGGACTCATCTCGAATGGTTCTATCAGCTGGATGGGACCAAGGTTCGTAACTGGGAGGAGTTGGCTACTGCTTTCTATAAGCAGTATCAATATAATGCCGACCTTGCCCCTACACGTACCCAACTCCAGGGTATGTCGTTAGGGTCAAGTGAAGGTTTTAAAGAGTACGCTTAGAAGTGGAGGGATCTGGCTTGCAGGGTGCAGCCTCCGTTGACTGATCGGGAGTTGGTAGACATATTCTTGGGGACCCTATCTGGGCCATTTTTCAACCATCTTATCGGGAACTCGTCTGCAGGGTTTACCGATCTTATTCTGACTGGAGAGAGAATTGAGGCTGGGTTGAAGTCTGGAAAGATACCGAAGGGTACATCTACAAGTTCAGAGAAGAAACCCTTCAAGAAGGAGGCTAGTGCTGTATATGGCTCAAGGAGACAAGAGAAATCTGAGCGCCGCCAATCTGTCAGTACGGTAATGATTGCTAAGCCTGCTGCCGCTCCTCGGCCAACCAATCCTCAAAGGGCTGAAAGACCCCGGAGAGAATTCACCCGTTTGAGTATGACTTTGTCGCAGATCTTGCCACAGTTGCTATCCACCAACCTAGTGACTGTCAGAGAGGCGCCAAAGGTTGTAAACACTGCCTCTCCAAAATACAACCCAAATGCTCATTGTGCTTACCCTTCTGATAGCCCGGGGCATTCCACTGATGACTGTTGGGCATTAAGAAATAAGGTGCAAGACCTTATTGACGCGAAAGAGATACAGTTCGAAGCGCCTGAGAGGCCGAATGTGGTGACTGCTCCTATGCCTCACCATGGAGTAAATGTTGTTGATGAAGAGGTATACGCTGTTTCTGTGGATGATGTAGCTACTCCTTTGAAGATTGTCAAGAAGAACCTACTACTGGCCGGTTTATTTCTGGGTTGCAGTGAGGGTTGCCTGTTCTGTGTTGTTTCTCTATCCGGTTGTCCTTTGCTGAAGTTGGGCATCCAAGGCCTAATGGATAGCAAAGAGATTCTATTCAAGAAGTCTGCTGTTCGGTTGGTTCCGGTAGAAGAAGTTTCTGTGGTTACCATCTTCAATAATCCAATCAAGGCTCTTCCGAGGAAGCATGTTCAAATCATGACTGTTGCACCTGTGGTTATTACTGTTCCGGGGCCTCTCCCCTACGTATCTGATAAAGCTGTCCCCTGGCACTACGGGGCAGATGTGTATGTGAATGGAATCAAACAAGAGTTCAACACTGGCGCCAGTATCTGCGATATCACCGGTCCAGCCAAGGTTACCCGTAGTGGCAGGCTCTTCTCACCTGACATTGCACCGCCCGCTACTCGAAGACCCCTCCTTATAACACCTACAAGTATGCCCGTTCCTATTTCTGACCAAGTTGTTTCCCCTGCTGCCGAGTCATCCAATGCTCGGGGAAAAGGAATTGAAGATGAGCCTGCCCGGATGGAGGCACCGATACCTATAAATGCTGAGGCCTCCTAACAAGAGATGGAGGAAATTCTAAAGATAATAAAGAAGAGTGACTTCAATGTTGTGGAACAGCTGGGGCATACGCCCTCCAAAATCTCCATGCTCTCCTTATTGCTGTGCTCCGAGGCCCATGCTAAGGCCTTAATCTCATTTCTCAAGACGGCTCATGTGCCACAGGAAACATCTGCAGTTCAGTTCACTGACTGCATAGCAAATCTGACAGCGGACAATGGCTTAGGTTTCTCAGATGCTGACCTGACTGCAAAAGGAAGGGACCACAATGATGCCCTGCATGTCTCTATTGAGTGCAGGGGCACTACTCTGGCGCATGTGTTGGTGGACACTGGCTCTTCCTTAAATGTGCTACCCAAGAAGGCCTTAGACCGTTTGGATTGTGAAGGCCTGGAACTAAAACCTAGCAATATCATCGTCAGAGCCTTTGACGGTTCCAAGAGGATGGTTCATGGAGAGGTTGACATTCCTATTCGTGTGGGCTCTCAGGTGTTTGACTCTACCTTTTATGTGATGGATATCCGTCCATCGTATTCTTGTCTACTGGGTCGACCTTGGATCCATAAAGCTGGGGCAGTGACCTCTACCTTGCACCAGAAGCTAAAATACCCTGTCAGAGGGAAGATTGTCACTGTGCAGGGAGAAGAGGAGTATATGGTGAGCCATTTGAATTATTTCAGATACATTGAGATGGATGGGGAGTTTATTGAAACCCCCTTTCAGCATTTCGAGGAGGTACTTCCGATCTCAGCAGCAGCAGAAACAGCAGTTGAAGAAGATGTTCCTTTGAAGATGGCGTCCCTAAAGGATGCCCGGGCTGTGGTTCATAAAGGTGAATGTACTAACTGGGGCAGGCTTCCCGACTTTACACAGAAAACTGACAAATTTGGACTGGGTTTTACTGCAGAGGGACAGAAAGCTATGCGGAAGGCAAGAACCAGAAGACCTCCTGTGCTCATTACCAACCCAGGAGTGAATGCTGTTGGGGAAGATAATGAAGTAGATGAAGTTGAGTTCAATAGCTGGATCTACCCGACGACCGAAGGCGGATTGACCAATTGGATTGCCAAAGACCATACTCCTGTTACTTTTGTTACGCAGTAATAAGCTTCTTTGTTTTGTTATTTGTAATAAACAATAAATTGAACTCTATGGCCCGGTGTCTTACCCGGGGCACCGTTGGCTTCATTTGTGAGGGCATATAAATTGTCATTTCATATATCATAAATGAAAATCTTGGACGTTTTCTCGCATTTCAAATCTTATGCTCCTTTTCTGTATTTCCTTCCTTTATATATATTTCAAAACGGCTGTATTTACACACACTCACTCATACAGGTTCCAATCCATTCTGGATCTCGCTGGTAACGACTCTGCTACTGCCAGTTATGACTTCGAAAATCCGATCAACTTAGCCGAAGACGAAGGTGAAGATGATTGCGAAGTGCCTGGCGAGCTTGCAAGACTGTTACTTCAGGAAGAGAGGGCAATTCAACCACACGAAGAGCCAGTGGAAATAATAAACTTGGGTACTGAAGCAGACAGGAAAGAGGTAAAGATTGGTGCCAACCTAGAGCTCAGCGTGAAGCAACGGTTGACTAAAATGCTACATGATTATATGGATATCTTTGCCTGGTCCTACGAAGACATGCCCGGGTTGGATACTGACATTGTGGTCCATCATTTGCCTACTAAGGAAGACTGCCCTCCGGTTAAGCAAAAGGTCCGCCGTATGCGTCCAGAGATGTCAGAAAAGATTAAAGCCGAGGTTATGAAACAGTTTGATGATGGGTTCCTTGCAGTGACTTCTTACCCTCAGTGGGTTGCTAATGTGGTGCCGGTACCAAAGAAAGACGGTAAGGTCAGAATTTGTGTTGACTACAGGGATATGAACAGGGCCAGCCCCAAAGATGACTTCCCCCTACCTCACATTGATGTCCTTGTTGACAATACAGCTCAACATAAGGTGTTCTCTTTCATGGATGGTTTTTCAGGCTATAATCAGATCAAGATGGCACCTGAAGACATGGAAAAGACTGCCTTTGTTACTCAGTGGGGCACTTTCTGCTACAAGGTCATGCCTTTCGGACTAAAGAACACTGGGGCAACCTACCAACGTGCCATGGTTGCTTTATTTCATGATATGATCCATCATGAGATAGAAGTGTATGTTGACGACATGATCGCAAGGTCCCAGACTGAGGAAGAGCACCTAGATCATCTGCAGAAGTTGTTTGACCGGTTGAAACTGTACAAGCTGAGGTTGAACCCGAACAAATGCACCTTCGGGGTAAGATCTGGGAAGTTGCTAGGCTTCGTTGTAAGTGACAAGGGCATTCAAGTGGGCCCTGCTAAGGTCAAAGCTATTCAAGAGATTCCAGTTCCTAGGACAGAGAAAGAGGTCAGAGGCTTTTTAGGACGCCTGAATTACATTGCTCGCTTCATCTCCCACCTAACTGCTACCTGTGAGCCAATCTTCAAGCTGCTGAAGAAAGATCAAGTAGTACGTTGGAATGATGAATGTCGGGCTGCTTTTGACAGAATCAAAGAGTATCTCCAAGAACCACCCATTCTTATGCCACCGGTTGAAGGGAGACCTCTGATATTATACCTGACAGTACTTGACAACTCAATGGGGTGTGTGCTGGGGCAGCATGACGAGTCTGGCCGAAAAGAGCATGCCATTTATTACCTTAGCAAAAAGTTTACCGACTGTGAGACCCGATACTCACTGCTTGAGAAAACTTGTTGCGCTTTGGTATGGGCTGCTCGCCGGCTGAGACAGTATATGCTGACTCATACCACCTTGTTGATCTCAAAGATGGATCCTATAAAGTACATATTTGAAAAGCCTGCTCTGTCTGGGAGAATAGCAAGATGGCAAATGATCTTGACGGAATACGACATTCAATACACAACCCAGAAAGCCATCAAGGGAAGTGTATTGGCAGACCACTTGGCACATCAGGCCGTAGACGACTATCAGTCAATGAACTTCGAGTTTCCAGACGAGAGCATCATGATAGTGACTGATTGTGAAGTACCTGGACCGGATGAAGGACCTGAGGAAGGATCCCGATGGTCTATTCACTTTGACGGAGCCTCCAATGCTTTGGGTAACGGCATCGGCGCTGTAATCATATCACCTCAAGGCACTCATACTCCACTCACCGCCCGGCTATGTTTCAACTGTACCAACAATATGGCGGAGTATGAGGCATGCATTATGGGTCTTCAAGCTGCGATCGACCTAAGGATCAAGTTTCTGAGTGTCTTCGGAGATTCCGCTCTCGTGATCAATCAGATCAAAGGAGAGTGGGACACGAAACATCCGAATCTTATTCCTTACAGAGAATGTGTGTTGACCTTGATCCCCCACTTCACGAAGATAACCTTTGAACACTTTCCGAGAGAAGATAATCAGCTAGCGGACGCGTTAGCTACAATGTCTTCTATGTTCAAGTTCAAATGGGACAATGAGGCTCCCCGGATCATCATCTAGAAACTGGACGAACCGGCATACTGTTGTGAGCTCGAGACTGAATTGGTAACTGAGAAGCCTTGGTACCATGAGGTGAAGAGATATTTGGAAGCTCAGGAATACCCCGAAGGTGCCTCTGTCAATGATAAGAAATTTCTGAGAAGGTTCGCAGCGAAGTTCTTCCTTAGCAACGGCATCTTGTACAAGCGAAACCATGATTCGACCTTACTGCGTTGTGTGGATAAGACTGAAGCAGAAAAGATCATGGAAGAGCTACATGAAGGGACCTTTGGTACACATTCTAGTGGACACACTATGGCGAAGAAAATCCTTCGGGCAGGGTATTACTGGTCCACAATGGAAGCCGACTGCTACCAACATTCTCGGACATGCCATAAGTGCCAGATTTATGCAGACAAGGTGCATGTTCCTCCAGTTCCTCTGAATGTTCTGACAGCGCCTTGGCCGTTTGCAATGTGGGGCATAGACATGATCGGAGAGATTAAACCTACGGCATCTAACGGGCATCGCTTCATCCTGGTGGCAATTGATTACTTTACGAAGTGGGTTGAAGCAGCCTCCTATGCTACGGTAACCAAGACTGTTGTGGCACGGTTCATTAGGCATAACCTGATCTGTCGATACGGCGTCCCAGAAAGAATTATTACAGACAACGGTACCAATCTCAATAACAAGATGATCACTGAGCTCTGTGAGCAGTTTAAAATACATCACCATAACTCTTCTCCTTACAAACCGAAGATGAATGGGGCTGTAGAAGCGGCAAATAAAAATATCAAGAAAATTGTGCAGAAGATGACAGTGACTTATAAAGATTGGCACGAGATGTTACCGTTCGCTCTACATGGGTATCGTACCTCAGCCAGGACGTCAACCGGGGCAACTCCTTTCTCTTTGGTTTATGGTATGGAGGCGGTCTTACCGATCGAAGTGCAAATACCCTCTCTCCGGATAATGAAGGATGCAAATCTGAACGAAGATGATTGGATCCAGACACGACTTGATCAACTAAACCTTATTGATGAAAAGAGACTTGCTGCTATCTGCCACGGTCAGACGTATCAGAAACGGATGATCAGGGCATTTAACAAAAAGGTCAGACCACAAGAATATCAAGTTGGGGATCTGGTAATCAAGCGAATCATCCTCCCTCAGAGTGATCCAAGGGGCAAATGGACCCCTACATACGAAGGGCCATTTGTGGTTAAGCATGTGTTCTTAGGAGGAGCCATGATTCTAACCAACATGGATGGTGACGACCTTCCTCACCCCGCCAATGTAGACATAGTAAAAAGATACTACGCATAAAAAGACCCGCTAGGCTGACATGCCTAGGCAAAAATTAGGGCTTCCCGGCGAACCAAAAGGGTTCGGGCAAAATGAAGGGATGAAATGAAAAAAAATCTCTGTACACCCGGCAAGTCGAAAACCTGAAAAGGCGGCTTGGGCAAAAATGGGTATCCCGGTGGACTGAAAACCCGAAAGGGCGGTCCAGGCAAAAGTTAGGGATAAAAGCGTAATACTATGTCTCATTGGATCACTTTGCATCCAGAATCCGATATCTACACCAAGTTCAGACGGCATCGATCAGTCAGCTTCACCTTCAACCAAGGTCATCAAGTGATGAGACGCTCGGAGATATAAAGGCAATAGCAGAGTTGAAACTCAGTGGATCATTCATTTCACACAGCTGTTTTATTTTCTTTTGTACAAATCTGTGTAAACTCTTTTATTCGGCGGCGTTCTCTTACTAGGACGTCAGCCTCTTGTACATAAAACGCCTATTTACAGGCCATTCAAAAATCAATACAAATACACTTTTCAATTAAAAGTGCCAATTGTTTTTCCTTTTTCTGTTTTGTTTTGCGAAGAACGTCCAAGGTTCAATTTGTGATATATGCATTGACAATAATTTGCTAACTCATGAATATTTGCATACGAAACAAAGGATTAATTACAGGTAACATTAGAAACAGGGGCAATAAAGAGTTGTCTAAGCGATCTAATTGTTCCGTCCTCCAAGGTACCAAGGTAGGTTCAGCTAAAGAATACAACCAGTATATCTTAATTCCCCAGAGAGTGAGCCAGCAAGTCAGTGCACTCTACCCAAGCTATATTATCAAACCTTAAGGAAGTTGGGTATCCTCCAGCAGATCTCAACATTCCCCAGCAATGTACGGACATTTTTAACAAGCATCCCCGACAGTCTTGACCTAAAGATTGTTCCCCGGCGGTATACCAGACATTCAGTGGAGTCACTTCCCCGATATAGTTCAAAACTTCCCCAGGAGAGTCCAATCCCGTCTCCTCAGGAAAGTTGGAATCCATTTCCCCAAGCAGTAAGCTTATCCCCAGTAGATTCTGGAAGCTTATCCCTCGCAAAGCATGTGATCGGTGGATCTGGAACTGACTGTTTAACGCTGGTTCGCGAAATGTCGCGGAAGCAAGAGTCGCCACCGTCTTTTATTTTCTCCAAATGGAAAGGACAAAAGCACAGAAAAATTCCTTAAAGAGATTGCTCTCGGTTCGGGAGGTAGGTTATAGAAAGGGAAGGTGTTAGCACCCTTTCTATCCATGGTTATCCATGGGCTCTTAGATACTTGCTCATTTGTGTTTTCAAAAATGGTTTGTTTGCTTTTCAATTGTGGGTTTTAAAAAGTTTCTTTGAAAATTCCAGTTCGACTCTTGTATCGGTCCTCAAGAGTGTTTGAAAAATGCTTTCGAAAGCTTTTTGAAAATGTGGTGGTGTGAAAAGTATTTTTTGATTTGTTTTGTTTTGAATTAGAGCAAGTATCCACGAGTCGTCTACCTACCCTAAGGAATTCGTCTGTGTAGATGTCCTTTAAAGTAGTGCCATCCCACCATTGAGAGGTAGGTAGCACCACCGTTGGAGGTGTTCGGGTCAATTCGATTAAGGGACAGTGTGGCCACCAAGCAAAGGTAAGATACCTTAGGAGCTACCCTTATGCCATTGATCTTTTATTCTGAGGCAACTATTCCGAGGCAACCGTTTTGAGGCAACTAGATCAATGAAACATAAGGACTCACTAAGACGTCCTATAGTCGGCGACCACGTTTCGAGGGACAAGGCAACAGTGTGATCACCGGAGTAATAGGAAGACACCTTAGAAGCTACCCTCATGCCAGGTTCCCGGATCATGAGGACTTACTAAGACATCCTCTACTCGACGATCACCTTTCGAGGCAAGGCAACAGTGAGGCGTACCCTAAGGGTGGTGTGTGCGATTCGTGTGTCGTTTTCATTTGCATTTATCTTGTCATGTTATTGGTGTTCTACGTTTGATTTTATTTTATCCATACATTCTTTCATGCTTTTGATTAACAGTTAAAAATATTTGCGGGATAAAGTAAATCCAAAGCTATTACAAATGGCGCGGGTCCACATCGCCAAAATTAACCAGGACCCGATTTGACAGAAAATAAATAAAGTAAAAGAATTTAAAGTGCAAGAAGTAATTTACATGGCTTCGGGAGAGGTACATAAATATTTAAGCGAGATAAAATAAAAACGCGAAGTAATAAGAAGTTAAGAACGAGGGCGTTGGACCCTTTTGCAAAATTAAATTACATGAATTAATTAATTAAAAAGAAAGCAAGAAATTTGTTTTTTTTTGGTGTTTTTTTGATATTTTATGATTTAATATAAAAAAGAAAGAATTAATTAAAATTAACTACTAACCCTAATTCTATTTTATTTTAATTTATTAAGAAAGCATTAGAATTAATCCTAAATTAAACCTAATTTTTACATGCAAATTTAATTAAAAAAATAAATATTTAATTATTTAGTTATTTATGAAAGAAAAATAAAAAGGATGAAAAATGATTAATTAACCCTATTTCTATATTTTTTAGATTTTTATTAAGAATTAAAATTAAACCTAATTTAGAACTAAATTTAATTTACATGCAAATTTATTTAAGAAAATACTAAAATAAAAATTATTTATTATATTTTTGCTCTTTTCTGACTTTTTTATGTTTTTTTTATATTTTTTTTGTGAAAATAAGGAATTAATTAAAGACAATAATCAAAAGAAAATAAATAATAAAAAAAAATAAGAAAAACATAAAGAAAGTGAAAAAATTGCAAACCAAGGGGGGTTCAGATCCCAAATTAGGAGGCATTCTATAGCAATCCAGGCCCACTCAAATTGATGGCCTCTTTGACTTTTTAGGACACGTATACACGCGTTGACCAGGGTGTATGGTGTTCTCCAACCCAGGGCCTTTGATCTGATGCTCCAAGACGCGTGTACGCTGGATTCTGATGGTGTATCATGGACTATAACGTAGGCGCTGCATGTGAACGTTAAATGAAAAATAACATAGAAATTATTGAAGACCTGGGGCTCGAACCCAGGTCAGGAATGTTACCAATAGCCTTGCTCACCACTAAGCCATTCCACGCGTTTTGACATATAATGAACAAACAAATATAATAAAAGAAAACAATCCCTTAATGCCTTCAGCGCACGAATTTTTGAACTGGCCTATCACGTCTTGCCACCACACCATCTTCTTCATCGTGTTTTATTTTTCCTGAAACAATAACAACATAAGCAACGGTTTTCACGCGTTGCTGAAAGTACCATATGAAAAAATAGCGAATAGGCCATAAGGCCTCATAAATTGATCGCGAGTGCTGGTTTCTATTCTTCCAAACGCGTTGAATCCAATGGCCTTGGTCTCAACCTCCAATTTTGCCTTATTTCAAAAGCCCTAATTCTAAGGTTGAAGAACCCTAAATGTCAACAATGGCATCTTTGCATACAACACATAAAAACGCAATTAGTTCACATGGTAAGCATCAGAATGCATCATTGAATAAGAATACATAAACTAAATGTCATGGAAATGCCTCAAAATTAAGATACGAGTATGCAATTTTATGAGAAAAATCTGGATTCTGTACAGCGATTCTTGAGGTTTGGATGACTGTTTTTGATTGGGAATCGTCCAATGATGCTTGAGGAAGCTAATGAGATGAGAATCGTGCTTTGAATCAACCTGTAAAGATGATTTCAGAATTGACTTTTTTGAGAAAAATTTAAAGTTTGGTTATGGCTTTGTTGAGCTGCTGCGTGTGTGTGAACATTAGGGTTGTGTTTAGGCTTTTGTATTGAACAGATTAGGTCAAGAAAATTTCCCAAAGATCCATGAATTAAAGAATCCAATATTTGATTTTTCCACCATGATTTCCATATCTTTTTCCATGTGTTTTTGGTTCAAATCATCTCCAATCTCTCCAAATCTTTCCTTATTTGCATATGCACGAAATCTTGAGAGTAAAACATGCACAAAAAGATTTAAAACTTTAGGTTAGCATTTTTCATACATTTATTTTGATTTAAATGAATTATTATAAATAAAAATTCAAGTAAATAAATAAAAAGTGAATAAAGACTTCCCTTTGGGCCAAGTAGTCGTACATATGTCATGGATGATGAATTATGGAAGAAAAATGGGCCCATTAGCAATTTTAGGTCATTTGAAGTAATGTTGACTTTTCAAAATATCCAAAAATTTCCCAACTTCTACAAGGCCTAACTTGCTCAATTTTTAAGCTTTGCTCATGTTCTTGGACATTTTAGAAAGGTCTTTGAGTCCTATAACCAATGTCTTTGGTCCCATGTCATTTTGATTTACCAATCTCAAGTTATGGCCTTTGACTTAAAGTCCCTTTTTGTTGACTTTTGAAAATGACCTATAATGTTGAAATTGATAACTTTTTGTGAGAGCATTTCTTGGACTTGAAGTATGAAGATGAGTTGTAGGAAATGTCTTTCTCTTCAAAATGAGCTTTGGATGGAATTTTTCTGATAATCCATGTGAAAGTTATGCCCTGGTCAATTTCAGTTGACTTTTTCAGCTGTCCAAATAAGGAAACTTTTGCATCTTGATGATTTTTGAGCCAAATTTTGAGAATCATGATCAGGCATTGATCAAATGATGTTTGTGGCTTCAAAATGATATGTTGACCAAAAATTTGAACTTTTGACTGTCAAATGACCATTTTGCCCCTACAGTTGACTGTAGTGCAATTAGGGTTTTGACTGTGCAATTTTGAGCTGAATGTCTTGAAACTTGATATGAGGATGCTTGACCATGTTTATAGGCATGTGAGACTTGATTGGACCTTTGGAAACTTTATTTTCTTGATCAGAACACAAACCCTAGTTTTGACTGTATAGGAGATCTTTGCACTGTGCAACCCTTGGGGAATTTTGAAGCATGACTTGGCAATTTCTTGAAGAATATGGGAGGGCAAATTTTGGGGTACAACAGAGCACGAACGCGTCTCCCGGCTTTATTCAAAGAGTTATTTCCTTACCAGGATATAACTGGGTTATCCTCAGCCAAAAGCCACGGAAAGAGCGTCCTCGACGAAGTCTTCTTATCCCCAGCGAAGTCTATTAACACTTCCAAAAGAACAAGGGTATCCCCAGCAAGTTATTATCAACAACTCAACAAAGTACCTCTCTCCCCACAGAGTATTGTTTCCCAGCAAGATCGCTAGAGTACTTTTCTCCCTGCAGAGTATTCCATTCGCCAAGTTCATTCCCCAACGGAGTCATCTTCTCCTACTGGTATCCTTGCAATCAACATCCCCAGCGGAAGCAAAAGCTATTCTTCAAACATCAGCCCAGGAGTGACTTCCTGGCACCCGTCAAGGATTTATTTTCCTAACACGAAAACATACATTCGTAAACATCACATTTCCATTATAGCATGCATATACGCATCATATCTTACAAATCTCATTTATGTTGAGAACATCCTTGCTTGATCCATATCACGCATTGCATATGACTGACCTTTACTTTCCAGGAAATATTCAGTTAAGTTCTCAATCATATTTCAAGACCTAGACCGGTTCAGTTAAATCGACTCCAAAGATTTCTCTGTTTCTTATCCAGTCAAAGGCCTTCTCTGGTTCAGTCAGATCGACCCTAAGATCTCCCTGTTTCTTACCCAGTTAAAGAAATTTCAAGACCTAGACCGGTTCAGTTAATCGACCCTAAGATTTTCTGTTTCTTATCCAGTCCAAGGCCTTCTCTAGTCCAGTTAAATCGACCCCAAACAGATTTTCCTGATAAAGACCCAGTAGAAGATATCCAAGATTCTCTCAATGTTTGCTGTTGAGGTTGTAGTCGCCTGTGGTTTTCTCCCCGATACTGCGGAGATAGTAATCATCCCAAGATTCTCTCAGCGTTACTGTTGAAGAAGAAGTTATCCAAGATTCTCTCAATGATTGCTATTGAGGTTGTAGTCGCCTGTGGTTCTCTCCCCGATACTGCGGAGGTAGTAATCATCCCAAGATTCGCTCAGCGTTACTGTTGAAGTCGAAGTCGTCCAAGATTCTCTCAATGATTGCTATTGAGGTTGAAGTCGCCTGTGGTTCTCTCCCCGATACTGCGGAGGTAGTAATCATTCCAAGACTCTCTCAATGATTGCTATTGAGGTTGAAGTCGCCTGTGGTTCTCTCCCCGATACTGCGGAGGTAGTAATCATCCCAAGATTTTCTCAACGATTGCTGTTGAGGTTGAAGTTATCCAAGATCCGCTCAATGATTATTGCGGAGGTAGTAATCGCCCCAAGGTTCTCTCAGCGTTCCTGTTGAGGTAGTAACCATCCCTGGTTCATTCATCACCTTTTGAAGATCCAGATTCAGCTCCTGTAACCAGTCAGGACACATCTATACAAAGAATCTGAAGACCAACTCCTGCAACAGGTCAGGTAATCATTTTCTTTTACAGGTACGCAAGTTCTCGCTAAGGAATCTCTTACGCGATCAACATCCAGATGGCATCTATAAGCCCATCCACCTTCCATCATCTCTTAGCATGGCATCTATAAGCCCATCATCCTATTCATCAATCTCCAAATGGCATCTATAAGCCCATTCCACCATCACACTGCTACTATGTGAGCGCAAATTTCTGGGCACTCTAGTGTTCAATCATCTTCCACCTTCGGATTACGAAAGGCGCGTCAGCCAATCTGCATCCTCAGGTTTAAGAAGATTGAACAGGGGCAACTGTTGTACCCCAAAATTTGCCCTCCCATATCCTTCAAAATTTGCCAAGTCAAAGCTTCAAAATCTCCCCAAGGGTTGCACAGTTCAAGGGCCTCCTAACAATCAAAATTAGGGTTTTGGTTCTGACAAAGAAAATGAAGTTTCCAAGGGTTCAATCAAGTCCCACATGCCTACAAATATGGTCAAGCATCATCATACCAAGTTTCAAGACTTATAGCACAAGATTGCACAGTCAAAAACCCTAATTGCCCTACAGTCAACTGCAGGGGCAAAATGGTCATTTGACAGTCAAAGGTTCAAATTTTTGGTCAACATCCCATTTTGAAGCCACAAACATCATTTGATCAATGCTTGATCATGATTCTCAAAGCTTGGCTCAAAAAAGTCTCAAGATGCAAAAGTTTCCATATTTGGACAGTTGAAAAAGTCAACTGTAACTTGACCAAGGCATAACTTTCACATGGATTATCAGAAAAATTCCATCCAAAGCTCATTTTGAAGATGAAGACATTTCCTACAACTCCTCTTCACACTTCAAGTCCAAGAAATGCTCTCACAAAAAGTTATCAATGTCAACATTATAGGTCATTTTCAAAAGTCAACAAAAAGGGACTTTAAGTCAAAGGCCATAATTTGAGATTGGTAAATCAAAATGACATGGGACCAAAGGCATTGGTTAGAGGACTCAAAGACCTTTCCAAAATGTCCAAGAACATGAGCAAAGCTTAAAAATTGAGCAAGTTAGGCCTTGTAGAAGTTGGGAAATTTTTGGATATTTTGAAAAGTCAACATTGCTCCAAATGACCTAAAAATGCTAATGGGCCTCTTTCTCTTCCACAATTCATCATCCAAGGCATGTGCACGACCATGTGGCCCAAAGGGAAGTTTTTTATCATTTTTATTTATTTATTTGGATTTTTTATTATTAATAATTCATTTAATTAATTAAAATACATGAAAAATACCAAACCAATGCAATCAAATCTTTTTGTGCATGGAATAGGTTTAAAATTTCGTGCATGATCATATATGGAAGGAATTGAAGTGATTGGCCATGATTTGTACCAAATAGGTATAAAAAAATATTTGAAAAGATCCTTAAGAATCAAATCTTGAAAATCATGAATGCAAAGGTTTTGATTTGTTTTCTTTGACCTAAATCACTCACACATACATATATAGTGCAACCCTAATGCCAATAAGCTCCCAGCTGCGCCATAGACCAAGAAACACACTTGAGTTTTTTGCCTAAAAGTTGAAAACTGAAAACTAGGTTTTAGGGTTTTTCAAGATCAAACAACTATTCCATTGGCTTGTTGAGGCTTCAAGGAAGGAATTTGGATCAAAACCATAAGCTCTAACACCAAGAAACGTGAGAATCATCGTGACCTGTACAGAAAATATTTTACATTCTTGCATCTCGATTCATGCATCTTTAGCAATTTTTAACATTTGATTTGTGTTCATTGTTTAATTCTGAAGCTAACTATACAATTTAATTGAGTTTTCATGTACTATACACGATTCCACCATTGATACAGGCTAGGGTTCCTTGAATTCTAAATTGGGCGTTTCCAAATTTGGTAAAATTAGGACATGCCAACACCATGAATGAAACCAGCAGGCTTGGACGATTTGGAAACGACCCTCGCGCCTAATTTATGTGACCGGACGACCTAATCGCTATTATCAAATCAAGCATGTTTTGGGGGGGTTCAAAACCCCCGCTAACCATCTTTTGTTTCAGGAAAAAAGAACAAAACGGGGAAGACGATTAGGTGGCCATCAGTAATTGGTTGATTCAAAATTTCGCGCGAAAAGTCACTAACGCTTTGGTTTATTTTATATTCATTGTTTGTTATTTAATAGACAAAGAAGTAAAGTGGCACGATTGGCAGGCACATACATTGATAACCAACAGGACCTGGGTTCGATCCCAGGTCCCCACTCCTTTCCATATTGTTTTTCCATTAATACTTCTGTGCAGTTTCAGTATTGAAGACCACCATGCATCTCTCAAATCTAGCTTACCACGTGGCCACTGAAGACCATCCAAGGGATCAGATCTGAAGATCATAGTAAACCTCAGTCAACGCCCAGGCATGCTAGCAGAAAAGTCAATCAGGCCAGAAGTTAATGGGCCTGAAATATGGGATTTCACCTCTCAATTTGGGGACAGACCCCCCTAGGTTTGCAATATTCTTTTCATTATTTTTTTTATTTTGATTCAATTATTTCTTTTATTTATTAATTCCTTTAATTTAATATTTTTATAAAAAACATAAAAACAATAAAAATCAGGAAAAAGACAAAAATAAGTATTTTTATTTAATATTTTGTAAATAAACATCATTAATTGATTTTAGTGTTAAATTAGGTAAATCTTAATGTTTTTTTTAATAAAACCTAAAATTGGTAGAATTAGGGTTTCAAGCATTTTTCATCCTTTTTTTTATTTTACTATATTAATTATTAATTCTTAATTAGTTATTTTTATAAATCAAGTTGCAATTAATTAATTAGGCGTAATTTTAGATAATTGTCATATTTTCTTAATAAATTAAAAAAATTGTAGAATTAGGTTTTTAATTTCATTAAATTCTCATAAATGCAAAAAATCTCAAAAACAATTTCTTTTCTCATTTTAATTTAATTAGTTTAATAATTTAATTTAATTTCATTAAAAAGGGTCCAACGCCCTCGTTTCCAATCTTATTTCAATTCGCGCGTTTTATTTCGTTTCTTATAATTTTTATGTACCTCTCCCAAAGCCATGTAAATATTTATCTTTCGCACTTTACTTTATTATGTTCTTTATTTTCTGTCAAATCGGGTCCTGGAAATTTTGGCGATGTGGACCCCGCGCCTTTGTAATAGCTTAGAACTTTTAAATTCCGCACTTCTTTTTAACTGTTAAATAAATGCATGCAAGAATGAATGACAAAAAAATAAAAACAAACGCATAGATCACTTTGACATGACAAGACAAAATAACTGAACATGACACACAAATCACACACCACCCCTAGGGTACGCCTCACTGTTGCCTTGCCTCGAAAGGTGATCGTCGAGTAGAGGATATCTTAGTAAGTCCTCATGATCCGGGAACTTGGCATGAGGGTAGCTTCTAAGGTGTCTTCCCATTGCTCTGGTGATCACCATGTCCCGAACCTCGAATTGACCCGAACACCTCCAACGGTGGTGCTACCTACCTCTCAATGGTGGGATGGCACTACTTTAAAGGACATTTACACAGACGAATTCCTTAGGGTAGGTAGGTTCTCGTAGATACTTGCTCTAATTTCAAAACAAATCAAAAAATACTTTTCACACCGACACCTTTTCAAAAAGCTTTCGAAAGCAATTTTTCAAACACTCTTGAGGACCGATACAAGAGTCGAACTGGAACTTTCAAAGAAACTTTTTAAAAACCCACTCACAGTTGAAAAGCAAACAAACCATTTTTGAAAACACAATGAGCAAGTATCTAAGAGCCCATGGATAACCATGGATAGAAAGGGTGCTAACACCTTCCCTTTCTATAATCTACCTCCCGAACCGAGAGCAATCTCTATAAGGAATTTTTCTGTGCTTTTGTCCTTTCCATTTGGAGAAAATAAAAGACGGTGGCGACTCTTGCTTCCGCGACATTTCGCGAACCAGCGTTAAACAGTCAGTTCCAGATCCACCGATCACACCGTGGTTGGGCATCGGAGCAGAAATCACATTGGGCTTCTCAGGAGCATCAAATTCTATTTCCTTAGCGTCAATCATGTCCTAGATTTTGAACTTAAGCGCCCAACAACTATTGGTATCGTGCCCAATACTGTCGGAGTGGTAAGCACACTTGGCATTGGGGTGGTAGGATGGAGAGGAGGTGTTAGGGTTCTTAGGCGCTTCCTTCAAACTGACAAGATTCAACTTCAACAAATGGGGGAGTACTTGAGCTGGCGTCATGTTGATGCAGATGAACTGCCGTTGTGGCCTTTCTACCCGTTGTTGATTTGGTCTCGACTGATTGTTACGAGGTTGATCATTCGACGAGTTTTGAATCATCACAGCCCCTACCGTCGGCCGACGCTCGGTTCTTCCCTGACCCTTCTGAGAATACACAGCAGAGGCTTCCTTCTTGGCTGGGAAGGGTTTCTTAACAGCTGTGGATGCGGAAGCATCCTTTTGAATCTTTCCACTTTTAATACCGGCCTCGACCCTTTCGCCAGTCAAAATTAGCTCAGTAAATCCCGCAGAAGAACTCCCGATTAGATGATTGAAGAAAGGGCCAGGCAGGGTCCCCAGAAACATGTCAGCTAACTCCCTATCTGACAACGGCGGCTGCACCCTTCCAGCCAGATCACGCCACTTCTGGGAGTACTCTTTAAACCCTTCATTGGAAGCCATCCCCATACTTTGTAACTGAGTACGAGTGGACGCTAAATCAGTGTTGTATTGATACTGACGGTAAAAGGCGGAAGCTAAGTCTTCCCAATTGTGAACCTCTGATCTCTCGAGCTGATAGAACCAGTCCAACTGTATGCCAGACAGACTGTCTTGGAAAAAAGTGTACCCAGAGGTCTTTATCGGATGAGTGGGGTTGGATTTTTTTGACATACGATCTCAGGTGCATCTTTGGGCATGACAGACCGTCGTACTTGGCGAATGTTGGCACCTTGAACTTGGGAGGGATAACAATCCCAGCTACCAGCCCTAGTTCTTCAAAATCCAAACCAGGTACCCTCTACAACTCCATGGCTGCCAGTCTATCTTCAAGATTCTTATATTTATCATCTGCTGGAGGATACTGTTGTTCGGAGTAGTCTTCGTCTTCTTCCTCTTCCTCCTCTTCAACCTCAAATTCAGAAGGTACAACAGTCCCTTTCCCTTTACCGACCCCTTCGTCAGACGTTAAGGGGAACTCAAGAGCCTTTCTGGCATTGCTTTCAAACCTTCTTCCAAAAGTGGCTACTCCAGGTCTCTTTTTCTTTTTCTCTTTATTCTTCTCCAACAGAGCTTTGAGGTCCTCTTGACCCTTTGCCAAGGTCATGAGGAGTTGCTGGAATTGTGAATTTTGTGCCTGCAGATCCTTTACCGTTTGCTCCAAATCCATGTTGCTGTAATAAACAGCAGAAAGATAAGGAAACCTGGTGTGAAGACCTGTTTATGCATATGATGAATGGTATGTTTTTCATGTAATGCATTCAAGGATTTAGAAATTCAAATTTGTTGCAAACAAAAAGAACGCACGTCATATTAAGAAGAAATTGTTAGTACATAAGTGCCCCATGGGCAAAATATTACAAAATTCTTAATGTAAAAAGACATTGCGCATCCTCTTTGGTGCGATGTAAGTGTTGAGAGTTTCCTCCTCATGAAGTCGACGGGTAAGCTCCGAAACCTTCTTCTCACTGGCATAGAAGCTGGCTTCAAAAGTATTTCGTTCTTCCTTGAGTTGGATCCAACTCTTTTGCATTTCTTCCCATGATGTTGGCATGTCAGGATGTAGGATGGTGTATGGAACCTCTCCTTCCGTAACAGGCTCTTTGATCAAGGGGAGAATGTGAGGGTATGGCATCATAAGATTCTGGGAGCGGGTTCGTACCCACTTGAGATAAGGCTCAAGGGGGATGGAATTCTTGTGCCCCAGTGTCTTACTATCCACTTTGTTGGGCATCCTCCAAGCTCTGATGAACCTTTGTCGAAGTCCTTGCGCATCATTGTCGAAGTCAAAAACTAGGTCAGGAATCAGCATGTCATGAGGGCCATCCCTCCGAGCATATCCAAACTGTCTTAGAGCTAAACAGGGGTTGTAGGTAATACCTCCCTTAATGCCAAGTAGTGGGACATTAGGGAATTCCCCACAACAATCAATGAGGATGACATTTTCTCTGAACCAAGAACACCAATGTACATCAGAA